>VZUI01007464.1:0-76634 GCA_013401135.1 Cettia cetti
GAGCGGCGAGAGGTTTTATTGCTTCACTGTTCATTTTATATTTTCATAGTATCCATTCTTTGTGCTTGTAGGTATTTTGTTTGTTAAATAAATAGTTTTTTCCACTTTTCTCTGAGGAAGTTTTTCCTGGACTGGCGGGGGGGAGGGGCTGTTTTCCAGAGGAATCCCCTTCAGAGGTTTCCTCACAAATTTGCCCTAAACCAAGACAGGTACCATGGACCCCAAGCACAGATTCTTATTAATCTCCAATTAAGTGAGTGTTCTGGTTAGCTCAATTCATGAATCTGTGTAAGTTTTTAACTATTACACAGTCCCAGTCCATTTTTCCCCACAGTTGGTACTCACAGCATTCACTCCTATGCTGGAGTAAATCCAATTTATTTACAGGCAGTAATTGTGGTTACTAACTGTGCAGTGCTTTACAGCTTTCATGATGCTATAACCAACACTTAAAAAGATAGTGAGACACTGAATTTATTATCAATTCAAAACCACCTTTCTCTTTTTGCCTAGGAAATTTTTAAGTTCTTCTGAAAGTTTTTGAACTAACTTCAGATAACAGCTAGCTCAAATACTCATTGCTAAATTATCGTGACTTGAATTTACTAGTAAAAGTAACTTCAGTCTCTAGAAAACTGAACATTAGAAAAACACAAAATCAACTGAATTTAGTAATTCAGAAATTATTAAAAAATTCAGAATTATTAAAAAATTTAGAAATTATCTCTGTAAGATATTCTGGTTTTTATCACTTTTTTGTGGTCTGGATGTTCTGTAAACTATTTTGGGACTGGCAAGAAGGTATACTCTCAGGTTAGCTTCAAGACTGCAACAAGTGACTCCTTGGTGCAGCTGGACACTCATTCAGGAATCCTTTCCATATGTTAAAATCTGGGGAAAAAAATTAACATACAGCTGTCATAACATCAGATTTCCTAGACAGGATTCTTAAACACAGAATTGCTAGAGGCCTGTCACTAACTAGACTAATTTTTACGAAACAAGACATGCAATTACAGACCAGCCAAGATTCCCTTCATGGCCCCTCTCATCCATATGTTTTGGCTTCAGGGAGCAAACTATGAAACATCAGAAGGTGTTTTACATGCTTCCCAATGTACAATGCAACCAGGCTGCTTCTATTGTGATACTGTGATATCATATGTGATACTGCCTAGAGAAATTCCTACTTCTGGCTCAGGATCTGAAATGATCAAGCAGGACAAGCCTTTCTCCTTTGTTCTCACTCAGTGAGGAAAGTGACACTTCTTTTAACATTCCACATTTTCAAGTATAGAAAAAGGCAGTATGTTCATGCAAATATTCTTGTATCATACAGCTTTCTTAAGACATTTTGGGCAACATGCTGAACAGTGGCTTCACTCCAATCAGCCACCTACTTGTACAAGTTTGACTTTCTATAGGCTGCTTTATGCTCTCATATATTTCTTTTTTTTTTTTTTCTAAATATCTACAGAAACATCCATTTTGATGCTGGAGCAGAATCCTTTAGATTCCTTTGTCCATTAACAGCTCATGGTGAGGCAAAATCTTTTGACTCATTAGCTCATTAGGTAATCTATAGGAGATACAAATTAGCAACATAATAGGAAACAGCTGCCTGCACTTCTGTAGCATGCCTGATTAGCCCCTGCATCTCAGTGGTGTGTCTCTATATGGTTATTTACCATTCTAAACTTTCTCTGCCCAAGTATCTGCCAGTTGGGCAGCTGTTCAGCCTTTTCAGTTTGAAGATTAACACTTCACACCAGCTTCTCAGACTGTTACTTAAATGCATTTGTTTCCTAAGTGCCTAACAAATGCCTTCTTCCATTCAGTCTCACTGGAGGCCAGTGTTAGCCACAGCTAATGCATCACCCTTCTTTTTCAATTCAACAGCTGGAGATGTGTGGCTGCAGTACGGAGGAGGAAGACACAGCAGAGCACAAGCTGGGTCCTCTACACCACCACCCTCTCTAAATCAGCAAAGGCTGCAACCCACTGCTGCCATTAGGTCTTCCAGGCTGCAGCTGCTGCACGCAGGGGTGCTGTCAGGGATCCCTCTCCTTGTGTTTGCTGCTCCTGCAGGATTGCTCACATGGGAGGCTTTGGCTGCCCTCAGAGATCACTTGCACTGAGGAGAGCTGGAAAGCAAATGCAACTAGCCCTGCCCAGGTTCCAAGTATACCATCTCAGCAGTATATTTTCTTCTCCATCTCAGATTTATAGGCACAAAAGTAATAAAACAGAAAGGAAAAAGGAGAGGAAAAGTTAGCAAGTTTAGCAAGAGTTTGTGGCTAGCTTAGACAGTTCTTATCATTACTCCACCTACCTTACCTCTGTGAAACAGAACATCTGCTGTTTGATGTGTTTTAAATCATGCCTACGACACTAGTCTATATGTAGATGTCTCTAACTTTATCATAATTAATAAACCTCCTTGCTATCCATATTGTCACTCTTTAGAATTCAGTAGGAAGGGCAATATGATGATTTATGCCTACATATCACTGAGCCAGAAGGTGCAGCTATACAGGGTCTAATGAAGTTTACACCAGGGGAAAAAAAATCCAACAATTTGGCCCACTGACTTCACAGGGATTAAATCATAGCAGCATTTAGCAAAGCAGAACAAAATGCTCTTTCAGAAGGAAAGCACAAGAAGAGCATTTTATAGCATAAGCAATATTTTAATTTGGTGCACACACATCTAGCAGAAAGCCAACAGGACAGTTTGTCAAGTGCCAGCAAGAGCTCATTAAACCACCATTCTTGAGAAACACTTATATTGCAAAACATGCAATAGGCAACAAGTGTTCCAAAGGATCCAGCTTCTGAAGAGACAACTGCTTTCTCTAAATTTATCTCTACACTGCTACAGCCCCAGGTACTGTCACAGGTCAGACCCTGTCTTTTCCCAGTGATTCACATGAGTCTACGACAAAGACCCTTGTGCTCACAGCACACAAACAGCTTGGAGCAGGAGCCAACACACCACAGCTGCCCAAGACTACTGTCAACACACAGCCCGACCCTTGCGCTTGCTCTGATGAGCATGTCCTATCACATCTATGTGGTTTTCCCCTGAATTGGGTAATAAGTAAGAAAAAGAAAGCCCAGGAGAGTCATCTGTCTTCAGACAGATAAGCAGTCATGCTGCATAGACAACTCCATGTCTATGTTACAGAGAGGCTTTCCAAGTACACTGCCTTATGCCACACAAAATCGTCAGATACCTGGCATTAGATCCACCAGGCAAGAGGGAGCAATGCATGCAGATCTGCTCAACTAACAGAGATCAGGGCCCATTATCTAACAGGACTGTGGGTATCCTTTGGACTCAATAAGCTAAGAAACAATATTAATCTCTTCTGAGCTCAAAGGAATTTCCTGTAAAAGAACAAAAACAAATTTCTTTGATACCTCTCACACGAAGCACATGAAAGGAGATGCCCCACAGCACAACAAAGAGAATTTATATGTTGAAACAGCATCTAGACAAACAAACAGGACCTGATTTGGGCAGAACTAAAAGTAAAAGTAATTTTAGAAATGCTTTTTAGTTAAGTTTTAGTTTTACTTTAGTTTACTAAGTGCTTCCTGCAATACATTAAAGACATTTACAAAAAAATGTCGGCAAATAGCAAGAAGCAGAGTGGTCTGAGCCAGTGGTCCAGCCACAACCCCCAGCTGCTGGAACTAGAGGCCACCTTAGTGTCAACATCCTCCTAACTTTATCTCTTCTCTTAAGAAGGACACATGGGTCTTTCTGGTATTCAGGGTAGGTTGGGGCTGAAAGGGATGTACGGGTGCCACGTGGAAAGGTGTGCACAGTGATGTGCAGAGAGACAGCTGAGCCAACCTCTGTCATCCTTTTCCTCCCTCAACTCAGTGGTATCTGACAAAGCTGAATGGAGCAAAGTTTTCTGGAGAAGCAGTGAGTTGTAATTACACTTTACAGAGGCATCTAGAACACCTAGCAAAGTGCACTTGAAACAGGAAGTGCCTTGAAATTGAATCCAAATCACTTGTTATTATTAAGGGGTTTTTAAAATTATGATTTATATAAAAATTAAACTTGGGGCAAAACGATGTGCTTTGTGTTTCTGTGGGTGCTAAGATTAAAATCAGATGCTGCACGTGTCTTGGAAAACTGAAGAGCCACTTTCCATGTGAGGATTCCAACCACTGATCCTCCTTCTGGAGCACTGATACTTTGCAAAAATATCTCAATGTTTAGCAGATCAGGAGCTAAAATGTAAGTGCTCCTCTCCAGCCATTTGTCAAAAAGCATGAAGCCTGACTCTCTCCCTCCCTGTCTCCACCCATGCCTTAAACAGCACAAAATAGCTTCAGCAGGAGTGACTCAAACCAGCATGTCCCAGACTACACTGTTGCCCAGGCATCAGTGCAAGAGGAAGGCAGGCAGACAGCAAAACCCTTGCTCCAAAGTGGCTAGAGCAGTGTTCTGTAGGCAGCTCAACTGAAAGAGAACTTTCTACCTCTGAGAGTAGCTCTCCTTGCAACCAGCTCTCCCCTGGCACCTGCCTGCTCCCCGCTCCTCCTCCTTACCTGGCTCTGGCCCTTGTCAGAACTCTGCACTCATCAGTTCGACTCCCTGAGTGTGCGGGGGCTGGGGAGAAAGATTTCTCCTTGATTAACTGCAGGGGCTGCAGCAAGTGCTGCTGCCAGCACAGGGGTGGGAGGAGTGCTATGGGGCCAGAGGAAGAGGAGGAGGAGCAAGCCTCCTCCTTGTCAGCAGCACCCAAGATTTCTTCACTGCTCCTGGGACTACGCTTCCAGAAAGATGGGCCAGACAGGAACCCAGACCCTGCACAGAAGGTAAGCACCCTACCCCACAGGTGAGGAGTGCAACACAGAGCACAGGAACGATATGTACATTTATTTTTTACTTTTTAATTTTCTTCTTTCCTTTCTCTTTTTTTTTTTTTTTTTAGTAGTTTCTTTCCCATTTAACTTTCTAACCCTCAGAGATAAAAGTGGTTCATCATGGAAACTTGCTAAAGTTTCAACTTGCCATCCCCCACCTTTTTTTTTTTTCCCGCTTTTTAATCACAGAGTTCTATTTACAAATTAGGGTTGATTTCAACAGTGTCAGCTAACCAAAAACAACAGCTTTTTTTGGCAAAAACACACTTGCTGAGGAAAAAGAAAAATTGCCTAACTTTGACAGTAACTAACATTCTGCAATGGATTTTCACACCTACTAATGCTCCTACCTCCTGCCTCTTACCACAGATATGCTATATCTATAGATATACCATAAACCCACACAGCATTGCCCTAAATATAGTTTTCAATTCTTGTGCCTTCTCTGTTGTTTATTCCTCAAATATCCATGCCATCTTAAAATGAGGTGTTTTTTTCCTTTTTTTTTTTCTCCACAGCTGTAATAACTTCAGTCCAATTTCCTCATTTTTTAATTCTACATAAATATTTCTTTAATTTCCTTGGCACTGGAGCTTGGAGCAAATTTAGTTGCTCCACATTTATGACAGCATTTTTTAAAAGTATTTCATCTCATTTCCTTTCCAGGATAAGCTTATTACTCGCCAAGCAGCTAAGCAGCAGGAACATAGTGCTGCCATGTGGGAGATCAAATAATACAACCACAGCAGGTCCAAAATACAGCTACAAGGGTATAACAACCTCTTGGAGAAAATGAATCACTCTCACCAAAAATTCCCTGGGAATAATTTTCAGGAGTGGCAAAATTAGTGGCTTTGGAGAAAGTCAATCACTTCCCTTCTGTACAGTAAAAGATGCCAAGGTTTGCCTTGAGGTATAATTGGGTATCCTCAACACAGCAGAATATGTAGGAAAAGGCATTTATCAGAGTTACAACAGTTACAAAACTGTAAACAAATGTGGACAAATTATTACTGTCCAAGTTATATGAAACCAGTGATTTTAAGTAAGTTCTGTTTTGCTTTTGCATGGTGGTCATCACCAACCACTAGGCAGGGCATTATTATGTGACTCAGTGCTGAAAATTTCCATTTCCTAAGCACTCTGTTAATTTTAGCTCATTAATCCTCATAGCATTCAAGATAGACAAGGTTAATTTCTAAAAACAAGGGAGGCAACAACAGAAGCATTGATGTTTTTTAACTCCTGATATGTACCTTCAGCCAAATTGAGCTTGATTTTTTAGAAAGGTACCCTCTTCCAGCACTAACTGACTTTTGAAGTTGCTATTTCAGAAGAACAGACTCAATACAGCCAGGCAAATGTTAGAAATTATTTTTGATAACTGTGACCTTAAGAGTGACTCACTCAACTCTACCTAAGTAGACAGAACAGTATTAAAAAGGACAACCAGGCCTAACTAGCAGAGGTTTAGGAAAGCCATGTCCTGCTTGAACAACCTGATCTCCTTTTATGATTAGGTGACCCAACCAGTGGATGACGGAAGGCTGTGGACATAGCCAACCTGGCTTTCAGTAAAGCCTTTGATACTGTCTCCCACAGAATTCTCCTGGAGGAACTGCCAGCCCATGGCTTGGACAAGTGCACTCTTCTCTGGCTGGAAAGCTGGGCCCAGAGAGTGGTGGGGAATGGAGTTCATCAGCTGTAGGCCAGTCATGGGTGGTGTTACTCTGGGCTCAGTGCTGGGGCTGGTCCTGTCTAATATCTTTGTTAATAATCTGGATGGGGGGATCAAGTGCACCCTCACTCAGTTTGCTGGTGACACCAAATTGGGTTTGAGTGTTGATCTGCTGGAGGGCAGGAACACTCTGCAGAGGGGTCTCTGGAGCAGTGGGTTGAGGCCAAATTCTAAGTCCTGCACTTGGGCCACAACAACCCCAGGCAGTGCTACAGGCTGGGGAACAGTAGCTGGAAAGTGGCCTGGCAGAAAAGGACCTGTGGGTGCTGGTCAGCAGCAGCTGAGCATGAGCCAGCTGTGCCCAGGTGGCCAAGAAGGCCAATGGCATCCTGGCCTGGATCAGCCATGGTGTGGCCAGCAGGAGCAGGGCAGGGATTGTCCCCTGTGCTCAGCACTGGTGAGGCCACACCTCGAGTGCTGTGTCCAGTTCTGGGCCCCTCACTACAGGAAGGACACTGAGGGGCTGGAGCGTGTCCAGGAAAGGGAAACAGAGCTGGAGAAAGGTCTGGAGAGAGAGTCATATGAGGAGTGGCTGAGGGAGCTGGGGGTGTTTAGGAGAAAAGAAGGCCCAGAGGAGACTTTGTTGTTCTCTACAACTCCCTGAAAGGAGGGTGCAGCCACGTGGAGGTTGGCATCTTCTCCCAGAGAACAAAAGAAGAGGACAAGAGGAAATAGCCTCAAGCTGCACCAGGGAATGTTCAGGTTGGATATCAGGAAGTATTTCTCCACTGAAAGGGCTGAACAGAGATGTGGTGGAGTCACCATCCCCACAAGAGTTCAAGGAACAACTGGATGTGGCACTGAGTGCTATGGTTTGGTTGACCAGCGGTGTTTGGTCAAATGTTGGACTTGGTGACCTTTAAGGTCTTTCCAACCTTAATGATTCTATGGATTTCCTAAAGACTGGATATGAATTTAAGAGTTCTTGGCCTCCAAATCCCTGCTCGGATCATTAAATACCCCCTCTATTAATCTAAAATCTTATTCAATTTCTAAGTAACAGGTCATAGAACAGTTAAACCCTTTACGATTATCTATTAATTCAAAGTAATGCCATTTTCTTCTATTTCCATTTGAACTGATCAGGTGATCAGACACTAAGCACTAAATTCAATTAACATAAAAGTTCTTCTCACAAAGCTTAATTTGGAACTATTTGTTCCCTTTCAGAATAAAATAAATCTTCCTTAACTGCTTTTTAGCATAAAAGCAAATATACTATGTCCCTTTATCCACTAGTGCTTAAAGTATAATACATACTATAGTAATTTCCTATTATAATGGAATATTTGCACAGGTTGCAAATCTATCCCCAAGGAATGACGAATCTAGTGAATGGACACATACATTTATTACATTGAATACTCGAGGTTATGCTGGCTTATGATATCAAGCCAACAAGCTCGATGATAGCCCTGATATAATTATGTAATTAATTAGCTCTATCATAATTTTTGGTTTATGACACTAACTTTTATGTGCCACTAGTCAATTTAATGGCATTTTAAATTGAAATAAGGCCCCTGAGAGAGATGCTACTTACTGAATCACAAATCTTGTATTCAGATTTCTTTTAATTTCAAAAGATGACCTAATAAAATTGCTTTATAATTAAATCCATTCTAACAACTTCTCCTATGTGATTCTTTCTCTTCTCCCATTTTTAATTACGAAAAAAATTCCAATCAGAAAACACTTGCCATCGTAATTATATGCAAAAATCAGTGATCTCTTTTTTGTATCTCTTGCTGCTCCCTTCACACAGCACTGCATCCTGGCTAGCTTTTCTGCAGAATTTTACTAGCATCCTCCAGAGGCAGAGCAACGAAACTGCACCTTTTACACTGAAAAGCTCATTAAATTTGCTTCTATCTTGTTTGAAAAATAGTCAAAGGGTGGGAAGAAAGGGGAGCAAAGCCCCATGTACTTTCTATTTCAGACAGACATTCACAAGTGTTCTGGTATCACAAGACGTGGCTCTCCAGTGAAGTAACATCAGATCAAGGAAAGGAAGGGAGTCCATGGCTCACCTCCACCCATAGTGGCAGAGTCCCTCTATGTGCCACCTCCTATTTCCAGCTGAAAAGGGACCCAGCAGTGGGCATTGGCACCTCCTTGGGGCTGGGGGGTTGTGATGTCATCCAGGAGCATTCCTTACCACATAGGCACCTTCCCTGCCTGGTGCTCCTCACATGGCAACCCATCAGGATCTCAGCCTGACACAGCACTGTTAGGATACATCCTCCACCCAGTGCTTAAAATAGTGGTATTACATTGAGTAAGGAATATGAGCAGGTAGAAGCAGAAAAATCCCCATAAAAACTCTTCTCCTAGGCTTTATTCTACACAGTGGTTGGTGTACCCAGCAGGAGCACGATATCACTGGATGGGAGCAGAGCTCAATGACTCCTTTCTGAGGTGATGATGACTATTGCATTGAAGATACCCTTAATGTGTGTGGTACTTTGCCACACAGAAAGCATGGCGAACACAGAACAATACTCTGCTTCTGAAAGCTATCACACCATTTTAACCACTGATGCCTGGGAAATGGATGCATTGGAGAAACTCAAGATGACACAGAACAGTTAAGAGAACACTTGATAATACTGGATAGTACAGGCAAACAGATTAAAATATTAGAATTTCCCTGCAGACATAATCATATTCTGTTCCGTTTCTGCCCTCTAAAAATAATAACAGACAGATATTGAGCACAAATGGAACTTAATCAGTTTGTACTTGTGTATTTAAGGCAAGCTCACAATTTTAATCATGAATGAGTTTTAAAAAAAAGTGATATTCAAAGTGAAGTGAAAGTAATAGAATAATTGTCAATTTCTTACCATTTGCTGTGTTCTTTTTGAAGTTATCTAGAAACTCTTCCAAGAGCTGTGACTGGTTTGGAGGGGGCAACAAACTCTTTGGGTCCCTGGAAATGTCACCATCTGACCAGGACACACCTAAGGGTTGCTGGGTCCCACAATGGCTCGTTCTCACTGTAAGCATTACGCTTCTCTCTGAAAACAGTAACTCCATCTGCCTGAGATCAAGATCAGACACAGCCTCTCCATTTATGCTCAGGATTTCATTGCCTACTCGGAGCCCTGTCAGCAACCAAAGAAAGAAGGAAAAAAAGAGGTAATGTAATATAAAATAAAAAGCGTCACAACCCAAACCTGATGCTGGCTCGCCTTTTATCTTTCTGATTTGAATTCAAATATCTTAATCATACCACAAGTCCATTAGAACCAATGGGGCTTTAGTTGTGCTATAATTATACAGATTGACCTCATGCTTGCTTACTTTGGTAGCTACCCACAGTACAGCAATCAAGTTGGCTTTGTTTAAAGATGCTACAGAATTGGGTGGGTGGGAGAGCAGCACAGCTTTCAAGAAGATTAGAATATAGGTACTTCTCACAAGCATCACTATACAGCATCATAACACATATTTCATCATCTGTGAAGAACAAGGCACTAGTCATGCAGATCAAATTATTCATGCAAAGGTGGAGAACTGAGGATGAAATTTTTATCAGCTTTTATATAAATCTAAACTGTGACAAGTGCTGTCTTTCTAAGTCAGCAAAACCAAGTAGATATTACTATCAGGTAGCAAATGAACATCTCTGTCCCCATTTCTCTGGGGCTATTTTTCAGAGAGCAGAACCCACATGATCCTCACATGTGCCGATGAAGAGAGGCACAGTTTCTGAGCAGCACAGCGGGAAGGTGCTCACAGAAATGTATGCAGAAAACTATTCCAGGGAGGAAGGCTTTTTTGCCAGCAAACAATGGGTCATAGAAACTGATCAAGCCCATGAAGTTCCCTAGTGTGAGATGAACTCTTTCTCCAGTTTGTTCCTCTGTGCAAAAGCACTTGGTTGGATGGCTGAACACAGACTGTCTCCAAGGGTGAACAAGGACTGTCCCCACTACACTGAAAGGATAATTCAGTTACTCTGTGGACACTATTTTTCCTACTATTACATACTTTCCATGGTCTGAAAGAAAACTGTGAACAGTAAAAGCCAAGCATTACTAAAGCTCCTTCCAGTTTTTGGACTTAAAAAAGATAATGGAGAATAGTTTTAAACACAAAAAGGATACAATACCTTCCTTGTAGGCCAGTCCATCAGGGAGAACATCACTTACAAAGATATGGGCGAGATGCTCATTTTCAGCAACTTGGGCTGTGACAGCAAAGCCTGAAGTAAAAGAAGTTTAAATCAAATAAACTTTCTTGGGAACATTTCCCCTTTTTTTTTTTCCCCTGTATTTACATGAGAAGGAAGATATTTCTCATGAGAACACACCCACAGAGCATACAGAAATTATCACATGGTTACCCAGCCATTGTAAGGCTTGTTAAAATTAGTAAGACTTTTCAACTCCCAGAACAAGCTATGCTCTGCTGTAAAAAATATATATATTCCAAAAAATGTATTTTCCACCTCAGCTCCATGACATTTCCACAACACAGCACAGCCCATCATTACAATAAGAGTTCTGCAGAGTGTCCATCCAACATAGTGGTGTAGTAAACAATTCCAAAAACTGGAAACCAAAACAACAAACCAGCAAACTATACAAGACTAATAAGTGAGAATGGTCAGAAAATAATAATTTCAAACTGTCTTGCTGCTGAAGCATAGCACGAAGCTGCCTTACAAAGGTATCCTTGCAAGGTATGTATCATTCCTAAGCATAACTACCTCCCGTGGACAAAAAGCCTGTCAGAACTAGTTCCAAAGTATACTTTTGATACCGTGCCAACAGAGGATCCCACTACAAAAAAAGTGGCAGATCTTGATCATTGCCTGACTGAGAACACTTATATTAGTCCTGGCAAAAGACATCCATTTTTCAGACAAGTCCATGCTTCAATTATTTGGCCACTGTAGGAAAATTAGAAAGTAGACCCTTCCAAAACATAAGAAATCCACTTGCTAGTGGAAACAGTTTGGTTATTTGTTATAATGCTTTAAGTTCTTTGCAGACTCACACTTTGAGGTATCAAGGATGGCTCTATCTGCTCTCAGAAACAAAAAAGTCCTGAAGAGAGAAAGTAAGAAATGAGAAGAATAAAAAGAAGAATTCCTGAGAGCTTACCATAATCAATTATGTTTTCAGTCTTTGTAAGATGTACATGATAAACATTTAATGGACAAATTTCTATTTCATCATACACCTGTTAGAAAAGAACAGTAGCAGAAGTCATCAAATTATGAAAATGCAAACATCAAGCTCCAGATACAGCATGAGAAACAAGCACAATATTCTTTGCATCAAGACTTGCTGTCTTTACATAGAGAACCTTGTTACTGTGTAAGCATCACTGGGACTAAAGCTAAGGACAAAACCCCACCCTGGAGTACAAGCTGACACTTAACTTTTGTACTAAAAGCCTCATTCAAATCTTCAAACATTTATTGAAGAAAGTGCTTGCAGTGCCTTGCCACTCAGAACTGTGAACCAGCATGACAGAATGCAATCCCAGAAGAGCTTTAAAACCTTATTTTAGATCTCAGTTTCTCACATTTGTAGGTGATAACTCAACTGCAGCTACAGACATCACAAAATTTATCTAAAAGGAGTTACACTTTCCTGGTCTACTATGTATTCATATGGTTCAGGAGCACAATACTCAGTATTTTCATCAACCAGTCTTCTGAGTTGTAGGCCATAGTGTCTTGGCTCCAGCTGTTTCATCTAAAGAATAAAGAGAATGGAGTTTGGAATTCATTATTTATTTCCAGAATCCTAGAAGACAGAGAAGCGACACACAACAAGCTTCTAAAATAATGCAAAAGCAATCTCAAAAAGTAATTTTCTACCTATTTTTGTAGTATAAACAAAACTAGATGCATTGCTTAAAATATAAGGTTGCAGTGCTATTTCCATTTTGCCTTATGATCCTCTCAAATCCTTTCATAAACACTATGTCATGGCTATTAGATTAACTGAGCATTAATATATGTTTCCAAAGATATCTCAACAGTCCTCTGTCCTTTTGAACTGAACACTCACAACCACCTTTTTCTATGACTAGTACTAATGATTCAGTTCTGCTCAGCAGCTTTTGCTTCTGATGTAGAAAATGTATGTGCACGTACAGGCAGTCAGGAGAGGGAGGGGATGGGATGGCAAGCAGGTTCCCTAAGGGGTTGCCTTTATTAGATTTTATTTTTATTGCTGGGTTTCATCTATGATCAGAGTGTTTCCCCTATTTTTTTTTTTTTTAAACACATGAGGTCAAAGCAAAGATCCAGTCTCAACAGGAAGCCAAAGGGAAATAGGGATATTCCCAAAAGATATTAGTCTGAAAGTGCTGAGCCCCTGATGGGAGGCTCTGAAAAAATCAGGATACTGGTGAGACTATGGCACAAAACATTTCATTTTAGCGTATTAATAGAACACCAATTCTAAAACAGGAGGAAGCAACATTTCCAAAAGAAGTGGACTGACAGCCTCCCTGAGGGTTATTTAACCCCTTTAACACATCTCAGCAGCTTACAAAATCTAACTCTACAGAGTAACTGGCAGTTAACATTTTATTACATGCTGCAGTTTACAAGTTACTTGTGTTCTGTATCCTGAAAAATTGAATTCAAATGCACAAGCTTTTTTATATGTGCTATCCGAAAACCTCAGATGGAAAACAGAAATTAGAAAAGTATCAACCTCATAAAGCATGGATGAAGGGGGAAAAAATCCCTAACAAATTTTCTGAACTTTTGCCTTATCCACATAGCATTCAAACATTTTCTGTTAAGAAGAAATATTCCTTACACTCACCAGAGCAGAATGAAAATGGAAGAAGGAAAAGAACCAGGATAGATGAGCAGAAAGTATTCAGCATTAGAGAATGCTTATGAAAAGCTTTACACACAGAATAGAAAGACAAAATAAAACAGAAAAACATTTAAGAAAAAAAAATCAAGGAATTTAAAACTAAATATTCATGCAATACAGACAATGAAAATTAAAATTCAGCTTTACAATTACAAATATTTTGGAATGATAGAGTAAGAGAGGTAAGGAATTTCCTTTTCAACTTATTTTTACTTTTATACATTTAATTTACTCCTTCAGGGGTAAGGACTTCAGAATGTTCTGGCTCTTCCGTGCCACCTGGTGGCCAAGTCGTGTATCAGACAACCCCTTCAGCCTGACAGGGTACAGCCAAGTTTTTAAACATAAAGCCAAACATTAAATATTTTCTCAAGGATTCAGTCTCCACCGGGAGAAACCACGAGAAGATAACTTCTTCTGAATGATGCCCTGGAGATGCACTGGGACTTGCCTAAATCAGAGTGCTTATTTTGATTTTAAAAACTATAGTTTAGTCTAGATTGTTAAATGCTTTGCCTTACCACCCCCCCCTCCCCCCAATATTAGCACATGAAAAGAGCCATTAAACTGGGCCCTTTCCTCCATTAAAGCCTCAAAATTCATTAGCTTCAAGCCAGTTCAATGAGTTCACAGGAAAATTCACCATAACCTGTGCCAAAAGCTACAGCTGGATCTTGTCTGGCACAGGACTCCTTTTTTTCCTCCTGTTTTTTCCCCTTGTGAAGTAACTAAAATATATTTACCAGTTGGCCAGAAAATAGAACCTGGGGTTAAAGAGTTATTTTTCCCAAAAAGCTGTTCAGCATAATTTAAGTGACTCAAATAATGAAGTTATAGAGCTAAGTTCAAGCACGGATACGTATGGAGGCAGAAATGTTAGGTATGTTACAATATTCCAGAGGTGCTGGTGTTCTGTCTGTAGCTAAAACTAGTATTTCCATTTTACCTTCAACCTGTGACTCAGATTGGTGATAGCATTCCCTCTCAAATTGCCAGCACTGACTTTCACAAGTGAACTCAGGCTTTGAAATTCACAAATAGAGCTTGTATTTAATTAAAAGCTTAGAAAGGTCCTTTCAGAAGCAAACTTATATGATAGTGATAGCGTTTGTCACAGCAGTCTTAAATGTCTTAATCTCCTGGCTCTAACTCAACCAGTCCCTATTGCTCCTCTGTGATTAATTTGCACAGAACAACCAGGTTTGCTGCAAGGACAACCAGAGTGGACACGTGCTAAGACTTATCAGGGCTGACTACCTGGCACACTGTCACTGCTCTTGAAGTACCCCCTGTGGGCTATCTCTGTCAACACTTTTTGAAAACCTTTCCACAAGCCTGCTGCCTTGGCTACAGCATATAAAAACCACAGCTAAGGAAACAGAGCAATGTGCTTTAAGACAGTGACAGGGATATGCTTATTATATATTATTAGAAATATATATTATGTCATTACTGTATTATTATATATAATGATAATCTTATCAGTTTTCCCTATTTGTGCAGCTACTGATATACTATATTCCTTCTAGAGTCCACAGCTATTTACAAGGTGCAATTGTGCATGAAAAATAAGTACCTTGCATGCCAAAGACAAAACATCCTCCACCCTGTGCTCTGGCTTGAGTGTCAGCGCCACTGCTTGGCCATCACAGAAATGAACATACGTCTGTGTTTCCCAGGCATTCTCCTTCTGGATGCTCTCTGGCACTGAGCAGTAGACATTCAAAAAATCATCGACTTGCTGCTGGAAATGAGGCAGAAAGGTATAGCATAGGAGGATATTAAAAAAAACAAAACAAAACAAAACTTGCAATTACATTAGCAGTTTGCAGTGGCCATGTATTCAAAAACAGTGCTGTGTATTTTCCCCATGGCAAGCCAGGGAAAGGGTTCTGTTACCTGCTCTCATTCACTATCAAAGACCTGATTTTCTAGAGCTCGGATTGAACTTGCTGTGCTTTCCCATTATGGAATTTCATGACTTCATCTCATACTAATCACTGATCTAACTGATTGTGGGAATATGTAGCTACCTGGTATTGTATCACAATGGAAATAAAATTTTAAGAAGAACTGACAATTACAATTTTACCTAACCAATAACTCTGTAAAATAACTCTGTAAATCAATCAATCAATCAATCAATGGAATTAGTGTCATTTTGACAGACAATTATAAAAAAATTCCAGCAGAGAGCACTGTGGAGCAAAGCTAGCCATAACAAAACAAAGGACTAAAGAAAGACTAAAGTGCGCCTAGTCTATTTACAGTTTGAGAACATCGTGTTTCATTGGCAGCAGAGGGTATTTGCCTGCTTACCATTTTGCTCCACATTCTCCCTCTTTCCAAAGCCACTCTGCTTAATCAAATGTCAGCCCTAAATAAATTCCCTGTCATTTTCTCACCCTTCACTTTCACACTTCTTGTGTACTGCACTTCAGGCTGCATGTTTCAAAGGAATCCACACAAGAAGACAAACACCAAGAGTTGTTCAGAATTTGGAGTTTCACATATTATTTGGGTCACATATTATTCACACATCACTTAATTACCTATATCGAGGCATTTAAGTTTATGCAGATTGGGTCCCTTGATTCCCCATGCAGTCTTTGGAAAGGGATGATAACTCCATAGAGCGGCAAGACTTCCACCCAAGGCATATCTTAAGATATCCCAAGCTGTTCTCAGGCATCCTTACCTCCTTCATGCTTTTTGTTAGTAATTTTTGTTTGTTTATTGGGCTGGGGGTGATTTCTTGCCTACATAAAGACCCTTGATTACACAGTTCTGCCCCCTCTCCACCGGGACACAAGCCCAGCAGTGCACCACAATTAAAAGCTGCTGTAAAAGCTGCACAAGGGACTCTTCCCCTTGCTGCAGGCAACAAAATTATTGATGACAATCTGTCAGTAACAGCAGAGAGACCAATACTATTTTCTTTTTGCAAATAACAACTGTGGCTGTAAAAATGATGAAGCAAGAAACCCTATCCAGGTAATTAGCAAACAGTGGAGAAATTCAGGTTACAGACAGCCCAGATTGTGGCATAGTAATAATGTGATGCCAGAATAACACTGGTTTGGTGGAATAATATTAATGAACTAAGTCTATTCATTAAACTTGTCTGTCTTGCTCAACTGTCCCTTTTAACTAGTTGAACATGAAATTTCAATTAACACAGGTGATGGAAATCCTACTGAAATCCATCAACTTATACATAACAGGAGTCGAGTTACGTAATGCGATTAATGTAGTGTTGAAATCTACACCAGGTGAAGTTTGACCTTGGTGGCTTGTAGGTACAGCCTGCTCGTAACACTGGTGATGTTGAAGAAGATCACTCTTGTGGAACTGTAGTCCTCTCAGCACTAAACCAACTGCCTGAGAATGAAGCCTGACCTACCTCCACAGTGCAAATAACAGAAAGGAGAAAGGGGGCAAGGCGGGAAGGCTGTGAGAGATTAGCACAGATGAGTCAGGCTGAATTTCCCTCGTGGCTTCCTCCAGGTAAAACCAATGCTATGCTTGCCTCAGCAAGGGAGGCTTGCAACTACTACAATGGTTTATAACCCTGCAACACTAGCACTTCAAATCTGTGCAACTGAAATAAATCTCACTACTGCCAGAGATGAAAAAAACCATAACCTCATATCATAGAGGATTAAGGTGATGAGAAGGCCACCTTTTGATGTAAGCTTTTGTAACAGGACAGAAAGCTCTGCAGCCAACATGAGCTACATCCTTTCCTTACCCATGTACACTGATGCTCAAGCATACAATTTGAGATAAACTTCCCTCTGTTATTAAACATGACTGTGTTCCTTAACTGCAGTCAAGGAACCATTGCTTCATCCACATTTTCCGTCTCAGAAAATCTGACATGAAAAGGGATTTTTTTTTTTTCCTGTTATGCCTGCAGTGACCAGTTCCACAATAGTTCATTCATTCATTGCCACATGAAGTTATAACAACCCATCCAATTTTCCAGAAAGAGGTGCCAGGATTTGCAGACTGTCACATGTTGTGCCACAGGGCTGCTGCAGGACCAATAGGTTACTTCATAATTTCCTCCCACTATTTGCCTCTGGTTTTATCATCCTTTTCAGGGAAAATACAGCTTCTCTGGCAGACTTCACTATTTGTCATTCACTACCCTCCGCAGGCAGCATTTCATAAAAGTTTTGATGCTGTTTTTGTTGGGTTTTTTCATTTTAAATCAGCCAGTGAAACCAGGCTGATGCCAGAGTAACGCTTTTCAAAGTTATGATGAATCATTTCTGAGTTGTCGCATGATTCACCAAAATGTCAGGATCTTAAAAATGCCCACGCTGTATTTAGTACCCATTCAAAAAGGTTTCAGAAATAGGGTTGAAATAATAAGGAAAAAAATGATTTTCTAGTTCCAGAGCTCTGCTCAGCACATAAATTGTGTGGGTTTTTCTAGTCATGAAAGACAACCCTGTTAATTTTTTTAATTCTGGCCTAAAACCTGCAGCCACCTCTGATGGTTCCCCTCTACCTGGGGAACAGGGCTGTGAGCCCCTGCCTGAATTTGGAGAAGGATGCTTTATCTAGAGCTGGGACAAGGAGACAGACCTTGTCTCTTTGCTGACACTTCACCATAGAGAGAGCATTTCATTCTGCCTGCTCCCTAGTGCCTTCAAAACATTTCTCCTAAGAAGGGTTCAGGAGGAGTAAATGCTCCTGTTAGCCAGAGGACAGGAGAACCACAGTAGAACCTCTTGTATAAGGCAGCTCCACCAGCCTCCCAGCCCCGAGAGGATTGGCTTCCAACCAAGGGATTGGTGTCACAGCCCTTCAGGAGAAACCTGCAGGGTCTGTGCCCAAGTCAAATTTGGTCACTTCTCATGTGGCAAACTTTTCCACGTTTCAGCATGTTTGAACAGGAATGAATTGTGTTTGCTGTCTCTGAGATGGGACATGGATGCCATGTCACATCACACACAATGGTACATTTGGAGGACTTTGCTCTCTAGAGGAGTTGATTTCAACCCCACAATTACGATTTATTTTGGAAAGAGAGGAGTGATTTGGTTTAAATACTTTCCCACTCCAGGAAATAACAGGCAAAAGGCCAAGTAACAAAGGGAATTCAGGTATTTCAATGCACTTTTCAAAGAACAGACAAAATGTAAAGATATTTTCAGAAGGCAAAACAATGTTACAGATTAGCTGCTGTCAGTGGGAGATGTCTTTCCAGACTGGGGGATGGCAACACTATGCTCCAGGGAAGCTGAAGAAATGGAGAAAGACCATGACTGAGGCCAAGCAGGGAAAAGCAGCAGATCTCCTCCTTCTAGGCATCAGAGAACATCAATCACAGCTGTTTATTGGGTAATGCGGCTGAGAGATGTTCCATCCTTCTCCTTCACTTGGGCAATCTCCAGCTCTGTATTAAATCTCACTTCTCTGATGGGATGGTCTACAGACTTTCCATAGGTTTTATTGCCTTAAAACTCAAAATACAAAGGTTCTGTTGAAGCAGACAAAGAGGAAAAATATACCTTGGGTTTCATTCCAACCCTGGAAAGCATCAAGGTCATATTGGATGGGACTCTGAGCAGCTGATCTAGTTGAAGATTTTCATGTCTATTGCAGGGGGTTGGACTACACAACCTATAAAGGTCTCTTCCAGTCCAAAGCATCCTATGATTTGTCATGCTGTGAAGGATGCTTTCAGACAAGCTCAGCCCAAGTATCTCTCACAGTGTACAGACTGTGTGCATTAGTGTGTGAAGAAGCTTCTGGGGTTCAGTTTGGTTTTGTTTATTAAAGCTTACCATGAATGCTCACAAACTTATGTTAAAGTGGTTTCATTGGCAGAGTTATAATCCTGTCATCTAACAACAGATACATTTTACAAACCTCTTTAGGGTCTCTGAACCAGCCCCACCATTACCTTAGAGAAATGCATTCAGGAATTCAAAAACATGATGATGCAGAATGAGAGCAGGCATATCATACCTCAGCAGAGTTGGCTGAATTCTGCACACCAGCAAATGCATGTCCTCCTGCTGAATCAAAAACCTATTGAAAATATCAGAGATAAATAATTAGGTTGAACAAATAAACACCTTTACTTCTTATCTGTTTTGGGTAAATCCATTGTAAAAAACCCAAAAATAAAACTAAATTAAGGAATATATGTCAACCTGCTAAGTCCCAGGGAATCTTTTTGTACTTTTTATTGCTTTATTCTGACTAGAAGTAATGAAGAAATACAACTCTCTCCATATAAAGAAAATTTAAGCAGATTTTCTCTTTTAAGCTACATGCAGACTCCAATTCAAATACGTATAAAACATGTTCTTGTTTTTCCTATCTACTATTTAGTAATAAGATTAAAGCCATTTACCTTCAAATCTTACACTATACTGGAATTATAAATTTCACCCTTCAGGGTACTGTTATGGAGAGCTATAAATCTCATCATGACTTCAAGGGACTATTTCAAATCACTGTTGCTGGTTTTTAAAACCTTCTACCTTACAGTTTTCATCTTTTCTAACCAATCTTCTTGGCAGTATCAATTAAAACTTTTAGCTTAGCTTTAAAGGCATAGTTGACCCAAACCCCACACTATTCAGTAATGAAAGTAGCTGACTACTGTGTCTGCTTTGGAAGTGATGAAGGGTAGCACTGAAATGTACGTTGCCCACATGCTTTGGAAATCTAACAATTTTGGTATCTCACAAAGGTGCTGAGCTTATTAATTTTTTTTTTTAAATCCAATTAATGGCTATGGATACAGATATTTTGGTGATCAGGCTGGTGTAAACACAAGGATAGAGCTATACACTTATATATGATATTGAGATTTGCAAGTAATAACATTACCCTCCTAAACTGCAAATTTGAAAACCATTTTTTTAACTTTTTCTGCAGTCAACAAATCAGGACAATATTAGACTTGCAGCTGAGATTTTTGGGGGGGTTAGTATTTGCAAAAACCTTTCAGACAATCCAAGACAACAACAAACTCTAGATTTCATACAAAATCCAGTTTCTGCCAATGCCACTTCTGAACTTCCTTGTCTCACCCACAGATGTAATCAAAGTATTTTATTGCTTATGATTTGTCAAAACAGTTCACCATTTAGACATAAGAAAGCAGATAAGCATTTAAGAAACTGAGGATAATGTGAGCCTAGACATCCCCCATCTGCTACAGTGCAGTTTTAACTGATTTGTAAAAGACTGAGCCACTTCATTAATGTTAACAAAAGCTTCCCAGCACAGAAACTCTGAACATTTTTATTAATACCATAAAAATAAATAAGATAAAATTAAAGACTTCTCTGACACAATGATGTTCAAGAATATACCATCTGATTTTGAAGCTAGGGTACTGTAGATTAAAACATACTAGCTTCAGTCAAATGAACTTAAATCTAAAAAAGCAATGCAGTTTTTAATCTATTGTTTGACAGAATCATCTCAACACAATGAGCAGAGAAGTAACCTCCACTTCTCTGCTTAACCCAGTTGGCTGAAAGAAACAAGAAATCCTCAGGCCTATTCTGATTTTGATATAGAATTATGTGCATATATAATGAAAGGATTATATATGAGCAAGGATGTAGCTCTCTTTTCAGACATCTTCTAGGTTCATGGGTCAGTTTTCAAGCCATGCCCATAAAAATTCCTCACTTTTATGGGCAACACTCAGCATTTACATTTCCTTGTACTGCAGGATGTTTAATTACAAAAACAAAACAAAAAAATCAAGAGCCCCAGCCCATCTACGAAAATGAAAACATTTTTGGGCCAACTGGTTGCAAGGTTTGGAATAAAAAGGGTAAAGACCCATTGGGAGCACCTCTGCCTGTGATGGGCCTCCCTTCTCTTTGCTCAGAAAAGCACTGGGAGGGCAGCAGGAGCTTCCTCTCCTTGCCACAGATATGATATTCCCTGTCCCTGAGCTCCACATAATCCCCTTCATGGGCTATAAAGCACAAGAGAAGACGTATTACCCAGTTTAAAAAAAGTGTGAGGTATCAGCTCTGCTAGGAACAGAGCTAAAGGGCATAACATTCCTTCCCTCAGGGCTCATATTAATAAAGAAATAGAGGTGCAGGACTCCCAGACCAGACTCCACTGCTGGGGAACACAGGAGTAGTTATGTGAAAAGGATGACCTAGGGAAAATTTCTCCTTTAGTTCCTTCTTTTGTAAGACAGACTTGAGTTTCATTAATCAATTTGACCATGTTAACAGACCTCAATCAATATGCTAAAATGTGTAACAGGCAGAAGTTTAATGCCAGTGATATTTACCAATTAAAAATACAAACCACTAGACCAGAAAATCCTGATGTACTATTTTGCAACATTGAATCTGTTGGATCAGCTCTGTGTCTATTGCAGGACATGTACAGATAGGCTTGTTTAAATGTTCTGCAACAGACTACCGACATGCAAGAACAGCCAATTTTCAAGCGCTGATCAGAGATTTTGTGACTAATAAAATCAAGGGTCAGGGAACAATAGCAACAAAGTCACCTAATGAACAATAGCAACAAAATACTGCTTTGCAAGAGCAACAGCAGATGTGGCAGAGGCTAGTAAAACAGTAGTGTTCTGAGTGAGGGTGCACCTCTGTAACTTCTGCCTCACTGTAAAGAGGCATCTCTGCTCTTAGTCACCTTTTTTCAGGGAAAAGGCAGCAGACTTTTGTTTTGCATATTAACTGAGCTTTTATTGAGAAAACACAGACTCCTGAAGTGTGGAGCTTGCACTAAATGTAAGCATGGGCCACTAGTTTCAGAAAGAGAAAAAGATGCTGCGGTCTCATGAGCAAAGCAGCCCTTCAGTGGGGGGCACTCATCAGCATAGTCTCTCTCCCAAGAGCCAGCCTGACCCTGCACACCAAACCTGTGCCAAGCCTCCAATAAACTGGTCTGGCATTATTTGTCAGCTGAGAGCTGACTCCCTGCATAACCACAGTCTTCTCCTGGTGGCTAAAATGCACCTCCAAGAAGTGTGTGTTGCTTTAAGAGGCCTTGCCAAAGGTATCTGTTTTTGCAGAGTCTTTTTCCCCTTGAAGACTCACCTATGTCCTCTATATTGAATTGCAACAGTGCTTCAGAGTCCCAGTCACAAACAAACACATACTGTGCCTTAGCACAGTGCTGTGCACAGAAGGTATCTTGAAAGAAACCCTACTTCCAAACAGTTTGCAACATGCCAGAAGGGAAGTTTTGTTATAAGTTCCAACTTGAAGTTCTTATGCTGACGATAATTAAATTATTGGGTCAAAACTCACCATTCACCAATTTTATTTATCACAAAAAAAAACCCAAATTAGACATATATCCTTTACAGGTGATAATCCCATTGCAGGTTTGCCACATCTACTGAAACCTTGGATGCAGGTTTGATGGATCCATCAAAATGTCCCTGTGCACCAACAGCACCTTGCAGGATGAATCCAAAGAGAAACAAGCCATTCTATGCCATTCCCAGAAATAAGATCTACCTGAGTTATGGAAGGTCGCTTTTCTTTTCCTTTTCTTGCCAATGTGTCCAGTCCTTTTAGAGAAGAAAATAAACCCTTCTTATTTCGAACCCTTTGCGACAGAGACAGGGTACGTTTCCTGAGAGCAGCTTCATCCCTGGAGCAGATCTATTTGAACACAGAGACAAACCCTCCTGTATCACTTTCATAACAGATAAGTATTGACAGTTATTTCAATGTGAGGCATCAAATGGGGGTTACTTCAGTTCATCTCAGTGTAACATGCCAAAGTGCAAGGACAATGCTTTCAATTTTCAGTAGTGATGCTTGTTTCAGTATTCCAGGGGCGTGGCAGCATAATTTTTTTGTCATGGGGCAAAATTAGAAGCCATAGGAAGAAAGAATCTGAGAAAATATTGTTCTGTAAAACAAAAGCTGATGAAAAGGCTCTGAAGAAGAATGATTACCTATCATTCAGATATGAAATTGCTAGAGGAAGACAGACTCTCCAAATTGCCAAGCATAGGAGATAAATGCTATGGTATTGAGTTATTAACAAGGAAATGGCACAAACCACACAGATAAAAACAGTGGCAGAGAGGAACACATTCCCTGATAGGTCTTTCAGTACTACTCTTCGGACTTCACATGCAGCCAGAAGTGGTCCAGCCCTCTCTGCCAAGATCAGCCTTGCAGCCCTGCCAAGGTTAAAGAGCAGAGGTGAACCTGCTACTGCTGTACTTCCCTTGAAGCTGATGGGGTGACAAAAGATTATAGCAGCTGAGGATCTCTCTCATTCTTCTTTAGAATCACAGCCCACAAAAAAAAAAAAAAAAAAAAAAAAAAAAAAAAAAAAAAAAAAAAAAGCAACATTTAATTTTGAATTGTTTCTAGCTTTAGACTATTCTAAGAATACATCCTTTTTAGGAGGGACTCCAAGTCCGGAGTTCTCTGGGGCAAAAAATCAAGAAAAAAAAGCCATGACCATATCCTGTAGAAGAAAATGTATTTGCAGTCAAGGAGCAGGCAGAGAGGGTAAGAAGGGTAGAGGACAGCCTAAGCAATGCGAGTGCATCCGTGTATTATCCCAGCACAACTCCACATCTAAGCACATGGTGGTTTTGTGTAACACACCCATGGAAGTGCATTTGGACTTACCAGTGCATGGAAGGATGAGACAGAGAAAATGCCGAGCCTCCCCAGTGCCAGTTTTGAAGGACGACTGGCAGCAGCCAAAAGGCTCTTTGGATTTGGGAGCTCCCCACCTTGCAAACTGGATAGGTAACACCGCATTCGGAAAAGGTCCATGTTAAATTTTTCCAGGTTCTGTTCCCATTGCTGGATCTGTTTGGATGTAAAAAGAGCCAATTAAATGGGGGAAAAATGTCTTTGCGGGCTGCACTGAAAATTCAAACGTTTCCCCAAACCCATAGTAAATTGCTTTCATCTGGTAGTATATGAATTAGATTAGTTACTCTCTGCCAAAACACATTCAGTCATATTGTGTTACATCAACCCAAAAGATGGCTTGAAATAAAACAAAGCTGGTGGTCTTAAACACATACTGACAAGATGAACATACCATGAACTTCGGGTAGTTTGATAGCCACAAAAACAGTTACATAAAAACACAACCCTGTGGTTCACAAAAGCTTGCTTTTTTTATTTTATTTTTTTAAAAAAAAATTTCTTCCCTCCCACCACCCCCTTCTTTTTGGAAATTAGTCTTGTTTTTTTTTAGCTTAGATTGTGTAGCTGGCTGACTGAATGTAAAGTAGAAAACAGCTTCTCTAACACACTGTGCAAAGCAAAGTATCTACAGAAGTAGGTTCTCTTCATTCTTTACTACCATCCTATGGTTCCTCTTACTGTAAACAGGAGACAATACTTGTGGCTCTTGCTCTGACTAATAGTGTAATACACGATTACACCCAGGCAAACTGCAGAAAAAATGTATATAGATCCAATGCAAACCACTGTAGCAAAACCAGGAATGTAAATAAGCAATTCTTAAAATACATCTAGCACAGGTACATGAAGATGCAACAACTTAACCAAGTTTCAATGTAAAATTAGGAAAGTGAAGACTCAAATATTTACTAGACTGAAAGCTCTGAACCAAGTTTTAGATGACGGATTTTAAGTATTTGTGCAGATACATACTCATTTAAACAAACATATTCACAACTCATTTAAAACATACACATTTATTTAAACACATATTCTTATGCACAGCACCAAAGTCAAATTTTGCTCTTCATTTCCCCAACTTACACACTGGTAGTTGCTACAAGAATCTGCCGTGCAGGTTGTACAAATTATGTACGGCATACAGTAATACCTATAGGTAGTACAAATAAAAAAGGCAGCAAGCACACTGATAAATGAGAAGGCAGAAAAAGCACGTCCATTAGGTCAAGGTACACTAAGATCATGTGCTGATGACTGTTGAAATCCCCTGACAACACTGATATTCCAATGTCAGCTGCAATCACTGCAGACTGCCTGTTCAACAGGTGGTTTAGGGCTGTGGAGAAAGTTCATCACGTTTTCTCTAATGAGCGTTGGCTTCATATCTTTTTCTGGCACGCCTGCCAGAGACATGCCCAAGACATTACCACCTCACACTGAGATTAGCCAAGGCTGGGACAAGCACCTTTGTGACTCAGGAAACAAGCTGACGAATATAAAAACCTCTGGTGGACTATGCCCTTTAGGCTCATTTAGAAGCAAAATCAGTTCAGTTTCCTTATAATGCTGCCAAATATTTCAAGAATTGAACAAGTATTTTGCCACTTTATTTTCAAGAATGAAGAAGTAAGCAAAGAAAGGGCAAAATAGGCCCTGTTAACAAAACAGAACTAAGGTTTGTGCAACAACCGAGAGACCCCACCCAGTCCAGCTTCCTTACACATTTTGGCATCAGTTACTTTTGGAAGTAAAAGGCAAATCTTATTTGGTGAGTAGGGTGAAAAAATGGAAGAGAATATACCATTTTGTACAGGTATGAATGCAAAATTGTAATTTACAGTACACTTTAAAAAATCTTTCAAAGAATGACTATTAAAAGCAAAAGAGAGAATTTACAAAAGCTTATCATGAGATCAATTCTCAGAAGTCTAGTGAAAATGACAGAGACATACACATAACTAAGATGCCTTGTATAATCTCTCATCACAAACATTTGAAACACTCATCCTCTTCACTCCAGAAAGAATAATCTTTCTTTTCCTTGAGTTTATTTGATAATTTCACCCCCCTCCCCCCCCGCGCTGTTGTTTTTTTTTTTCTTTCTTTGTGCTCTCAGACACTTCTCAGAGCACTCTTCTGCTTGCCAGTACTTCACATATGGGATGACTCCAATAGAAGATTGCGAGATGAGCTCTTTCTCTGTGTCAACATCCAACTAGAATGAAAACATGGTTGTCAGCTTTTCACAAAGCCAAAAGCTACAAGCTCAGGTAATGTCTTTCCCTTCAAGATGACACCTCTGTGGGTACAGAGCCAAGTCAACTTTTAATAGCTCAGGAACAGAGCAAGCCTTATGAGCACTGCTGGAGTGGAGCATCCTGTCCTCATTGAACAAAGGCTGAGCACAGGCATCCTTGTGTGTCTTAGGCCTTCTTCAAAACCCCCATTAAACATTTGCATGAAGTTGTATTTTAAAATAAAGATAATCTAAGAAGGGGGAGTGGGGTACAAAATAGGAGCATTCTGAAGAAATAATTAAATTACAGTGTTTATCAGTCACACAGGATACTGGCTAATCAGCTCCAAAAGCATTGGTAATCACAATGTCACATTTAATGGCATTAGCAAAAGCTGTAGGCAAGGAATTTCTGGGATTGTCGTGTAGTCTTATCAAAACCAGGGATGTCTGGAACCAGTTGGAGACTGTGAACCAATACCAGCTGCTATTTGTCTAAGGCTTTTAAACTATGATAATTCTTCCTAGAGATTTATATTCCTGAAGACTAAATGGGAGAAGCACACAAAAAAGCAACAACTTCAAAGCACAGTATGACCTGGTCCATGAAGTTAATTTACAGCCTGCAGACTCACTGCTGCAATCCCTATTCTGCTATTGTGTGAGGAAAATCTCTGCCCCACGTGGGAGGACTACCCGAAAGAAGGCTCAAGGACTTAGCTTCATCATGCACACAAAACAGCCCTTTTGAAATCTGCTCAAAAGCAAGCAGGAAAAACTGGATGCAGCAGATAGCTGTGGGAGCAGGAATGGATGACAAAGGCTAACACCAGCATGAAGTGAGTCTGAGAAGAGAGAAGAGATATGGCCCCAAGTGAGGCATACCAAGACAAGTGAGCATATATGAAATGTGAAAGCATTAAAGGGGTTTTCCAGAGGAAAGGGAGGATGTCATTGTCAGTCCAGGTAAATGTTAAGCAAGGATTTCTCAGTTTAATGGCAGCATGAAAGAGCTTGGGAGAAAGGCAAGAGGGGGCCGCCCAAATAAATGTATTGAACCTAGCAGGAGGTAGAGTGGAAAAGGAAGCTGTGGTAGAGAGATAAAAAGGAGTAAAATGTGGGAAGCCTTGAGAATTATTTAGCCTGGACCACCAGGAGAACTCACACAAGGAAGCTTGGGGCAAGGACAAGACAGTAATTATGAGAGGGGTAAGCTTTTGCATCAAAGACTTAGTGCAGGAACGAGCTATTAGGAGTTAACACACAAAGGAAGATCAGCATGGCACTTTTGGCAGTACTTGAGCAATAATGATCATTTTCAGAACATAAATAGTTGATTCTCCTCCAGGTTAGTGAAAAATCTGTTCAGGCACTAAGAAAAAATGCAAATTAATTACATTTTAAGTCACACAAACAGAGAAGCTAAAGGAAGTTGTTTGAAAGCAGGTCTCTCAGGCCAATAAACCTGCTAGGTTTTCTATACCTAGACTTTAAAGTGAGAGCTTGGGAAAACAAGCGGTAAATATATACAGGCTAAAAGCTTCCAGCATGCAATCTGGGGATCCATAGTTCCTACATGCTCTACAGTTCTCTCTGCAGGTAACATTTGCAGCGGCACCAGCACCTCAGCTGGAACAGGTTTGGGGTGTGCAGACTGAACAGCCTCAACAGTCCCAGTGAGGGCAGTGTGGCTCAGGGATGGCCCCTGGCTCCTTGTCCTTCCTACACTACAGTGCTAACAGAATCTTTTGGGGGGCTGAGGAAGAACTGCCTCATTTGCAAACACATGTTCTGTACAAACAGAACAAGAGCTCAGTATAATAAAACCCAAACCTATGTGTGAATGGTGTAAAGCTGAGCCAGAAATGACACATCAACTCAATGTAACAATACCTCAAAGACCTAGAAGAAGGATGGAAAAAACTTCCTGGACAGCTCACCTTTTAACAAAACACCAGCTTTTCACTTGGCACCTATTCAAAGGAGCACAAAAGAAAAGATGCACAGGCCTTCTCTCAATACTTAAGCCTTCAAAATTGATTTTATTTAGTAGTAGTTCTTTACCATGCAGAAGCGTGAGGGCCTTCCTGACTCAATTCACTATCTACAGCAATAAAAATTCTCAATTTTCCCCTACACAATATCTTATTTTCAGACGGAAAGTGTTTCTGCAGGCTGATGTAGGGAACACTGTGAATTGAGAAGAAACTTCTGCTGCTTCTATATGTACAGCTTTTCAACCACATTGCAAACAACACCAAACTCTTTGCATTCCAGTCCCTGGTTCTCAGACACAATTCATATTGTATCCATCTGGAAAAATGAGTCACTTGGTTTCTGGGGACAGGGAACAGATTTTTATTGTCATTACTTCCTAAAGAGAACTCGAAGAAGAAAAAACATCACTCTTCCAGAAATTCCATTACTTCAGAAAACACTACTGAGATGCTATAATAACTTTTACTTTAAAGAAATAAAGGAGGCATTGTAATAGAGTACAACAACACTCATGTGAAATTGGCAACACTTTACTCTTCATCTGCATGGTGACTTAAGAAAGGTTAAGAAAACTTCCTGAAATAACAAGACAATGGAGGTTTTTACAATAAATGTCATCTTTTTGGTTGCATTGGGGGAACAGAATTTTCATAATTTTTAACCAAAATAGACAGATGTAATCTTATTTCCAATACCACTCATAGCACAAAAGTGGACACATGTGTACCCAATTTACCTCTTGTTGAAAATCCACTGGAAATTTGTGGTATCACATATATGTCCACAGCTAGGGATATGAGTAAGGAAGCCACAGAATTTTATTATCCAAGTGCTCTCCCCAAAACCCAGACCACCAGCCCTTTCTGAACAGGCTCCATTGTATGAGATAATGCTATGCAACTCCACATTCATTTTTCATTACTTTATGCTAAATAAAATCTGCTTTGGCCAGTTCAAAGACCATACAAACTGAAGAGCTGTTCTAACAAGCTTGGATAATTTTATTTATTTATTTATTTATTTAGTTTAAGAAGATATGGAAGAATGAAAATTATTATGTATTGAGATTCCAGTCTGCAGCAATGATGGCATGTGTTAGCAAAGGTCCCTGAAAAGACTGGCTGTTGTTGAGAATTTGGATCTCCATGCCAGAAAATACTTCATCAGATGCTTTATAGAAAGTTAAGACATGAAATTTGAGCTTTGTGGAGGCTGAAGTATAAATTCCCAGACCTATTCCAATCACCTTTCTTCAAATGTGAGACGAAAGAGAGTAAAGTAATTTTTAAAAACAAAGAAATGAAGTTTATGCACTTTGTAAAAAGCTGAAGACCACTACAGGGAAAGGAGGAAAGAAGAAAGATACTAATGGATTTAATGACAACCCAAAATAAACTGACCACCATCTGACTGATTTTTTTTTTTTTTAATGGCAACAGACAAACTACTTTTAGGTGGAGGATACATATGAAAACTTACAAAAAAGGTATCTCCAACTATATGCCTGTTCTTCTCATTAATGCTTCACCATTTCAGTGCCTGCAAGTAAATACACACATTCCTAACCCTCTGAAAAGTTAAGAATTATATGAAGAGAAAATACGAATCGCATCAGAAACCTCTGAATAGCTTGGAAAACATGGTCATAATAACATATTAAAATTTGAAGACTAAACTCCATAATGCTTTCAAGCAGCTATTACTCATACAATTGTTCAAAAGTGAGACATCAGGATAGACTTATGAACCAAGTACATAAACAATTACACACAGGGCTGCAGTGCCCTCTCTTGCAAGATAGATTTTCCACCCCATTAATACCAGTTCTGCAGACAGAGGCAGCTCTACTTCTGACTTAATGTGCAATATTTTGTTAAAAGAGCTCTGAATAAATGCTAATGATCCCTTTCACTAACAGGGCTCTGTATTCACAGCAAACACTGTGGTTTCTCCAGCAAATTAAACATCTAGGAAAACTAAAAATTTTTTAAAGAAAGGCTGTCAAATTCATCTCGGCGCCAGGAGATTTTCAAACTTGCTACCTTTTGTCCTAACTCTCTTCACTTGAGAGGAAGAGATGTTGGGAGAATACCATCACATACAATGTGTTCATTTCACATAATAATAAAAACATACATGGCTGCAGGTAGCATGTGCAGACTTGAGATTTCCAGCCACACTGCCATCTTGCAGATGCTTCATTGATCTCTTCTAAACTGACCAGCATTACCAATAGCTTTGTGAAGGGCTACAATTTTCTCTTCAACACTTACAAAGTCTATTATTATTAGTAGTAGTAGTAGTACTAGTATTATTATTTTTATCAGGCCAGTAAACCCAGGTAGAGAGAATCCCTCATATAAGCCACAAGACTGAAAACTTTTCCCAACCAGTTTGACAGCTTCAAGCCTATAAAACAACAATTTCTTTAGAAAAAACAACATTGTCTTTGTTGTTGCTGTTTATTTGCTCTTCTGTTTAGCTCTGCTTTTATTGATTGATTGCCTTCAAATTCACAAAATTTACCAGATAGTATCAGATGAGCTTCTCCAGTCCATTTGCTGGGCACCAAAAAGAAGTGTGTAAGTATATCAAAATACCTACAGCAACTTTAGAAGTGCAGGTTTCCTTAGCACAACTGCCTTTCAGGTGGTGGCAATTGTGAAAAAAGGTTTAGCTTGCTTTTAAAGCCCTGAGAATTATCAAGCCTTCAGCAGAGAAGTATTGGTTTTAAGTCAATACAGAAGTGAGAGAAAAGAGCAAGTTGACATTTGGTGGTTGCTTTCCCGAGGAAAAGGAAGGAAAAGGAGAAGGGCTATAGAAATCAGAGCTTCCAAGATAATTTCCTAGTGAAAATAAGTTCTTTCTACATAAAAAACCACCACAGTCCTTCTGAAGTCAATCACACTGTTTCCACTGGCTTCCCAAAATAAATCACCAATGAAGATTTCCAGCACGGGATGCATGGCATGCTTAAGAAATACAGTATTGGCAATACTATGTACTTCAGCATGAAGGAATAATCTCTGCCACATGACTGAAACACCATCAAATATATAAAAAACCAAAACTAGAATTTATATTCTCTTGTTTCTCAAAACAGGCAAAAGACAACTAAACAACCAGTTACTAAACAACTACAGCTACAGATATGCAAACTATTCCCTCAGGAATAATGTTTTCTCAAAATCATTAGCTTACTAAGTATACTAAAAAGTCTCAGTTACTAATTGCATCAAGATTTTCTTTTTTCTTTGCAAATGCCAATCTGAGAACAACAAATTAGAGGATTAGGCAACAGAGTTATCTACTGTTTTTTCTCTGAAGTGACTTTGTCAGCAAACCTTAGGTAACTATAAAGAGAGATCTTAAAAAGATCAAAGGGATCAATTATGGAAAAAATTCTTCTATAAATTTATTCTTTGCCAACTACTAGATGTTTGCAATGATCCATTTCATTCTTTGTGCCAATGGTCTGCCCCCATTCAATGTTCTGAGACACACAGAGACAGAAGATTAATAGGAATAAATTTTCTGCAGCCCTAGAGAAGGATTTCTGTTCTCCAGAATGAAGCAAGCTTCTTCCAGAGCTGGAAAACAATGACAGTCCTTCAAGGACAGAATATCTAAATAGCAGATGTTAAGATAGATCATTACTACTCTTCAGCTGACTCTAAATGAACTACTAACAGGAATATCTGATGAGGGAGGGGTAAATTAAGCTGGTATACATCAGGATTTTTCCTCAGCGCATCACATGTTACGAGCACTAGACATCTATAGAAATCTGCATATTCTTCTTGGTCTCAAAGCCTACTGCAATAAAAGGATGCTTAACATTTTTCTTCCTCCATTCACCTCACTCAGCTCTGGACCATGAAATAAAGTGACCTGGAAATAAATTATGAACATCTGAGCACTCAAAGGGCTTATGAACATCTGCACCACAAATCCCTGCACAAACCTGCATGTTATTTGAACTCTGCTCATATAGCTTCAGATTCAAGTGTGCCACAAGAGCTTGGCAGTGAAGTCAGTACTAGTCAGTCTGCTCTTTATCAAGTCCAAGCCAGTAGAGTAAGATTTTAAAATATTATAAGCATCAAATCCCCAAAACTACAAGTGTTTCATTAACTAAAGAAAAATAATTATGCTGTATTGGTTCAAAAGAAATAAACTTCATTTGCTACTCAAAGGGCCATAATATGCAGCATGAAGTACTGACAGAGGAATAGTTACTCTGACTAGAAAGGCAGGTAGGGATGGGCTTTCAAAGACCAGTCAATCAGTTCAAATTATCATAGGTCTTTTGTAAATGGCCTAATAAAACTAAAGATACAGCAGCCTCAGTTCACAGACTTATTTAGGCTAAACTACTAGAGAAGTTTAGTGCACAAGGGGCCATGGGCAGTGACGTCGCTGGCTGAACACCAAGCATGTCTAAATAATTAAAGCATCTTTTGCCTGTTACTACCTGCAAAACTGGGGGCATGGGCAAGACATCAACACTGCAAGATGTACTTCCATAAGGTATCCCTGGAGTGATTCCTGGTTCACATAGTAGAACTGAGAGCAGAGTAAGGCTTCATGTTTGTTCACCACCACAGAGACAATCAGGTGATCATTAGTCATGGCTAGATTTCAACTGGAAGCACACGGTTTTGTCTGCCACTACACAAATAAAGTTGGAGGAAGAACTAAATATTCTTCAAGCGCTGTCTGAGAGTGCAGAACAATACTGCCAAGTAACTACTTTTCAATCCTTTCTGCAGTACAATAATAAATTATTCCCAGAACACACTGTATATTCTGTGGTATGCGATGCAACAGCTAGACATTATTAACATAAACCAGTGAAAATTAATTACATTTTCACAGAAGAGACAAGAAATAACTTTGTGCTCATAAAACAGAACAATCTGATGTGCAGCTTTGAGGAGCCCGCCTCCTGCACTGCTCTGGCAATAATTACAACCACTGTGCCAGCTATGCCCAAGACAATTACTCTGAGGCCTAGAAAGTACAAATAGAGACCAAAGCAAGAAGTAATGATAAGTAAGCTCTCATTAAAAAAAAAAAAAAATGTTTCCAGTACCTGATTTTCTATGGCCTTTCTGTTTTTCGGATCATTAACAATTGAGAGCTGCAACTCTGCCATCTTTTTCATTTTGCCATCCATGTCAATCTTCTGGAAGAGACTCTTAGTCTGATTTTTCAGCAGCCTGACAGTGTCCTCTTTCCCAAGCTTCTTTGCAAAGAGGGAAGCACAGGCTGAATGGATGGCAGTAACCCAGTTTTCCAGATCTGTCTGACTTGTTGCCTGTGAAACCAATCAATGATAAAATGTTATGAGTGGGTAAGAGGAAAAAAAAAAAATCAACAGCTCTAGGGCATGAAGTGCTTGATGGGTTCACTGTTGTCTTAGGCACTTTATCCTAACCAAGTGAAATAAAGTTTTCTTTAAAACTGAGTAAATAAAGGAAATATTTTGAAGATTTTCCTGCTCTCCATCATGACTTGTCTCCACCTTCAGCTTCTGCTTCTTAGACCGGCAAGGTCTAAAAGCCCCAGGAGCACAAGAGCCACATAAGCTGTGGGAAAGATGTGACTTGCATCTTTCATCCTTCCAGATAATTAAGGTAAACCCTAACAGATATCAAAGACAAACCTTCACTGCTACAACAGCAGAGAAGATTTTATATGTGAGATTCTGAAGAGAGGTATTTGCTTACTAAAAAAAGTGCCAAGTTAGTGGAGAGGCAACATCAAGGTAAAGAGAATGCAATCTGCACAAAGTATCTCTGGAGATATGTACAAGCGTGCCTATGAATCAATATGTTTCTATGCAGGCAGTTCCACATAATATTCTTCTTTATTAACATTTCCAGTGGTGCACTTGAGCAGCCAAGGTATTTTAATTATTTTTAGCTCTCTTTCTTGAGTATCTTGATCAAGCAAACTCTCTGTGGTCAGCAGATTCAGGGTTGAACAAACCATTCTGTAAGGGTGGAATGCTAATAGATGTGAAAAAAAAAATTTATAAAAAGTAGATTTTTCTAGAAGCTTGTGATCAAAGAGGTAACTAGAGTTTCCTGCAGATTTGTGATCCTTGTTCTTTTGGTTTCTGAACCATAATTGACTGAGCTAACTGGTGTAATACCTGAAGTCATACCATACATTTAATATTATAATAGGGTAATGCAACAGTGCAGTTATGCTATTTTTAAGTCAAAGGCACAGACATGATGTGTGTGTACGTGTGTACATACAATCACATAGATGCACATGTAGACTCACAAACACGTCCTAAAATGGAAACAACCACCAAGTTACGCATGCATCCTGTTACCTGAAATAGGTAGACATCTCCAAAAGAATTGCTGAGACAGAACACATTTTCTTTCTTGGGATGTTCTGGAACAGACTGAACTATACTGTCTTCTGCAAACAGGGCGTATCGAGGCAAACTGCTCTGCTCCATTGAGTTCCTTCCATAGGTCTCATAAAACAGCAGAGTACAACCTTTTGCAGTTCAGAGGGACAAAAAAAAAATGAGGAGAAAGTAAGTTATGGATCCCCCAACATTATATAATGTTTTTGCAAATTAAGACATACTTCAGAGACAGGGAACATCAGTTCCACTCCTCTTTGGACAGATCTGGAAGATCTGGAACACAGGAAAACAGGCAAAGATAATGATGAATTTGCCAATGAAAAGTTGAAACAGACATCTAATAGGGATTATTATTCAAACATCTATGTACTTAATAAATAAATCAGGACACCTCAATATGGAAGCATCCAAGGGTTAGGGTAGGATGGGGTTTGAGCAATCTGCTGTAGTGAAAGATGTCCCAATGGCAGGGGAGCTGGACTACAGGTTCTTTCTGACCCACAATATTCTATCAAAAAAATCAGCCTATTAAAATGTTAAGGCATGTAGAAGAGACTAACTTCTGCTTAGTTGAATCGGCTTTTGTGTCTCTTTATTAAATTGAACCAATAAGCTGTCTCTCCTAACAGCCACTTAAGAAATCTTCATATTTGTTGAAAAGATTTGCAGTATCTTTTGTCTGCATACCACATGCTTAGTGAAACTTCTCAAATTTAAACCAGATTTCCTTGAATCTAGCTGAAAATTGGAGACTCAGAAAATTCTGAGTAATTTAAAACAGTTTAAAGGGGCTGAGTTTGAGCATGTTCAGTCTTGTAAATAGCATAATATCTAAGGTATGAAGCTTGCACCCAGAAAACAAACCTCATCCTTGATGATGACAATCTTGAGTATAACAAGTGGAATTACTTCCAAGGAGAGTGGAGGAGATTTGATCTCAGTAGAGGACACGTGATCCTAGTCCACAGCACTATGACTACAGTGCCATGTTGCCTTTGGCAGTGAAGCTGGCTCAAGAAGGGCCTGTCCCCTCCGCCCCTGAGAGCTCTTCCTTCCTGCCTCATGTTATAACCCACTGTCCTTTGAGATGCACCAGTTTGCCTGTTCAAGGGGTCATGGACTGAACTGCACTTCTGAAATGCCATTACAAAGGGAAAACCATATCAGAGATTTCTGATCAAATCATTTGTTGACTGAAAAGGTTTTAGAGTAAGGAATCTAATACATAGAAATACCTCTATACTACATAAATGCACCTTTTCCTGTCAATGTCCAAAGTGACTGGCAGAATATTTGGGTAAGAACAAATCCTATAGAGTTGGGCCTATCTTTTCCCTTGGGCAGCCCTTCCTTTATCTTCTTTATGCCACTGAAACATTTGGAGATCTCTGCAGTTGGAAAAAAAAGGACATGGTTTGCAACCCTCTGCATATCAGAGATGCCATTTGAACATAACAGGGCAAACTAAACCAACAAAAACAATTCTTTTCTTGTATTCAGCAGCAGCAACATACAACCACTTCCACGTCTGCATTTCAGGAAAGTGCAGATATTTTAAGTTTTTAAGATTTATTCCATATTCCCTTATTTTCCCTATTTGCTCTAACTGAAGATCAGTCATATTTTATCCTGAGAGTTTATATGTACATAAATAAAAATTTTTGAAGGGCATGCATGTATGCTTGGGTGTATGGCACCTCAGGTATACCTTTGGGTCAAGTCCCATATCCCTTGAAGCAGTTAGTTTCATAAGCTCTATCAGACCCACAGGGACTGATTATTGCCCAAGTATTTTAATTAAAACTTGAGCTGAAAGGGGAGAGCAATGGGAAAGCAATTTCCCTTGTTAAAGGAAACTAATTGGGCAGGACAGATGGAAAAGTATGTACCTCTTGGTACACAGTTACTATTCAGGCCCAGGTCTTGATGGCCCTGAAAATGGAGCAGAGGCCTCAGGACATGTATATTTTTAAGTCTGGCAGGTAACCAGACGGTTATAAGCCTTCTGCATATTTATAATTAAATACACCTCAACAGAGTGCAAATAAACATACTGTTCTCCATTTACATATGTGGCTATTTTAAGTCATGCTTTAAAATATCCAGGCTATTTCAACTTCAAGAACAAATTAAATACAGATTTATTCAAAAAACTGTATAAAGAAAACCAAAGCAAGTGCCTTGATCTTGATATAGATTATGAAAACAGAAATATGCCTTGATATCCAGACAGGAAAGTTTATTTTGGAATCAGAAGTCTCCACAGGACAACAAAGGTAAGAGATCAAGGAAATGAGGAATGTATATTTAAAACAACTAGCAAAGTGGAAGAGATTCTGTACCATGAATGTAGCCATATCAACCATTGAAGTAAAAAGTATTGTATCTAACACTTATAATGTTAGAAGTTAATAAAGCTTTTTACAAAGGATTTTATTGTTCCTTTTTTTGTAGCTATGGAAATTCAGGTAGTAAGAAGGGATGCACTTTGGTCAAGGTCACCAATAAGCCAATATAACAGCCAAAAAAAACGAACATGAAGAATCTAAATTTTTTTCCAGAGTTTCATTATACCAGAAATGCACAAACTACTAACATATAACATACTTCAGTTTAGAGTCTTGATAGAATTGTTTAGAAACTGAATTTTAGAAGCAGATCAAACTATATTCATACTCCATAACACAAACACACACAATAAGAGGGTGGAATTCAGGTACTGTTTTTCCCTTTGTGTACAATGCTTGTAAGCATGAATCATGCTATCTGATGATCAGGGCAAGTGGTTTAAACTGTTTAGCCTGCCTACATTTTGATCCCTTGATAACAAGTCTGAATTATTAGGCAGAATTACCTCATTCTAGCGAGTTTGCTTCTTTTCAATCAGCACTATCAAGCACAACATTACCAGCACTTGCTGTTTGCTGTTCATTTTTCTTCAGGTCTACACCCATGCACAATTTTAAAAAGGGCAACTATTGGAAAGTTGTTATTTTCTCTCCTCTAGTCCCAGATATGATAGGAAATTATCAATCTTGATCATTTCCTTACTCATTAACCTGGTATTATATTTACTGAAAGGCAAATCCCTTGGATGCAATTCAAAATTTTAACAAGGCCTATTAACTCACCCAATACATTTCCCTTCCTCCCCACAATAGATATAATTTTCCTTCTCACACTTCCTGACACCTGTCCACTTCTCACAGCGCCCTTTGAGACATAAATGGAGCACAAGAATAACACCTGCAGCAGCCCCCTTCAGTGGATTCCCCTCCCATGGGGCTGTTTTCACAACAGGAGCAGTTGCAGGTGATGGGAAGCTGAGCATGCCTAAAGCCAGGAGGGGCTGGTATTGCTGGGAGTGGAGAAGGTGAAAGACCACCCAGGGAAAGGAGGGAGACCTTTAAGTCTTGGGAATGGTTGCCTTGGGTACCACAGGGCATTTCCCTACTGCTGCTTCTGCCTCCTCTGCTCTGAGCCACACACACTTGTCTGTGTAAATGCTCTGGCACTGGGAGTTCACCTCTTCATTATATTGCCACCTAAAGAGCTAGAAATGAACTAAACATTTTTACAATAAACTACCCAATCTTTCAGTAAATTTCATAGCAGAGAGTAAGGAACAGTGTGTTTGTAACAAGGAATTGGGCACGAGCAACTTCTCCTGACCCTTAAATTTTGGTTCAATTTAGTCTTTGACCTCCAAACATAGAAAAGTGTCCTATAAGTCCCCAATCTGATGTGAACACACAAACTAGGAATTCAGACAAAACAATTCCCACTATGGTATGAAACACAAGGCTGCACAAACAGTCCCAAAGACATTGAGCAGCACTTCAGTTCAGGGGGCTGCTTAGGCACATGCTCCACCATTATGGTGGATAGACCTTCTAAAATTAGGTGAGATTTTCTGATCCCCCTAAAGCCACTAACAGAAGCCAGCATGCATGAAATGCTGCTGAGACACAACAAAAAGAACTCCTGCTGCCAAGGTGAAGGATCAACGTGGTGGTTTTACCTTTGAGTGTGACCCAGTACTGCTTCCACTTCCGTCGTGTGACCAACTCCAGCTTCTTCTCCTTCTGCAGGGTCACCAAGGGTTTGAAGAACAGCCACCCTGCCTTGCGCACCACTCCTTGCTCTTTCTCATACAACAAATCCAGCTGCTCCAAGGAACTAAGGGACTCGCCACTGGAGTCTTCTGTTTCCGACGAGGTCTCCGTATTCTCCAAGTTCATCCTGCTCATCTCCAGCTCTCGCATGAAGTTCTCATAAATGTTCTGCCTCAAGGCATCACTGCTGACAGCATTGGTGGACTCACTTCTCTGGGACAGGGCATGGCTGGAGCCAGGAGACCACAGTAAAGTGGAGAGCTGTGATGGTGCCAGTGTGTCCGTAGCGACGTTGTCCATTCTGTTGTCAAAGTATTCACTCCCATCTTTATACTTTGGCTCCTGTGCATAAAAGGAATTTATCTGCCATCAGTCACCGGATCTACATCCAAAATATATGCCTCATTTGTCAATTAAATTTGTTTCATGTTTAGCCACTTCCAATTCCTTCATCTTTTCACCACTACATTATAGCCTTTGCCTCACACCACCACTGCTACCATTCAGTATTTTCAGCAGAGCCCCATTAAACCCTGTCCACTAATCTGAGCACTTTGGTAATTCTGGCACCTTTGAGTAATCTCAAATTTCACTAGAATCTACTGTCTGAAACCTGAGGGACTCCAGGAGACAGCTCCATCATCCATCTGAAACACAGGCACTATGGCTTGCATCTGTCTGAGCCCAAGCAGGAACAGTGCCACAACAGTTTTTTTTTTATTATTATAGGATTTTCGATGGTTTGGTGCAATCACATTGGTGCAAGATGGCTGGGTTTAGCTTCAGCACAACAAGGCTGATTTTAACCTCTAGTTTCTATTTGTCATACAAACAGTGCTTAACCAACAAAAAAAAAGGTCAAAAGTTGAGAATATTTTAAGCTTGTTAGAATTGATCAATTGACTAAAATCTAATCTAAAGCAATAAGTTATTTTAAAAAAGAAAGACAGGCTTGCTGACTGGCTTAAATCCAGTCTCCAGACTGCAGAGCTCTGTATTTTCTGAGTTGCTGGGAACACCCTGAGAGTTTGATCATCCCATCAAGCACTGACAGGCCTTTTTTCTAATTGCACTGTGCAACTTCAACCCTTGGATTCAAAGGGTTGGCCAATTTTATTTGAAATAATCAGGTCTGGTGGTATGACTTCAACTTTGCCTTTGATATGGATGCTAGAGTAGGCCTATTTCTTGCCACTGCTTGTCAACTTTGGATTGGACCTTTTCTCTCTTAAGCCTTTCCAAATAATATGCTGCCTGGTCCCAACTCTCCCAGGGTCCAGGGATGGACAGGGATTTTTCTACTACCCAAAACATGGCTCTTTGGACTAACTTCACTGTTGAGAACCACATCATCCATTCTAAGAAGCCATTTATAGTCTTCTGAACTCAGGCGTTGTCAATGCTATTTAAAAGCAACCAATATTTAAGAACATAAAACCCAAAAGACATGTTGCCTTTTGCAGTAAAAGTGTGAGGGAAGAAAAAAGAAGAGATTGCAATAAACAATTCAAGAAGTGAAGCTATTACCCTCGATAATAATAAAGCCATTATACTTTCAAGTTTAGACTGCCTCTCTAAAAGCATTTATTTTCTCACAGACTACTGTACTAAGAACAAAGTAAATAAACATTGGTCTCCTGTGAGCTGTTCTCCCCAGCAGCTTTGAAAACAACTACTTTTTTGTTTCTTTGCTTCTTACTTGTCGTTCTTCAAAACTGCAGTGGAAAAGCTGTGCTGCTTTTCGATAGCATCAGGACCTCTGGTGTGTGGCCAAGACTGGGATTGTACAACCTCCCAGGTGATGCCAGACAAATCACTTTTCCAGCAGCAGAACACTGCTGCCCATGGCCTCACAAAAGCCAGTTTGAACTGAAACCCATGTTCCCTTACAGTACATTGAACGTCAAGTCTGGCTTTTCAGATCACTGTCTGGTGATCCAATTCTCCTGGTAAAGGAGCACCTTCCTCAAATCTTGCTGCAGAGTGTTAATCAGTGTTGTCCAAGAGTAACTTGGACAACAAGTTACAGTTTAGCTGTTTTTATATGGTAAAGGGAGGAAAATTGGCACATGGGGTAGCAAACCAGGATACAATCCTTCACGTAACGCCTTTATGCCACAAAGTGACTGTAGAACATGCATCGTACAACTGCGCTGGCCATCTGAATTTCAGGAGGAAACCAAAAGCTTTCTCCACCCTTGTTTTAATCACTGACACTATACTTGTGTGCCAAAATCCAGCATTTTAATTGTTTGATTATTCTCCAGGAACTGCTAGTGTCCTCTGGAAAACATTAGTATACAGTTTATTAAAAATATGTATTTCTTTCAGTCCCAAAGCACTAGTAAGAAGCACAACACAAGGCAAATACATAGAAGGGGTCTGTTGTGAAAACCCACCACTGGAAGAACAAACTTGAAGGAAAAGCGTGGGATGTAACCTGTCAATGACCAGCCACTAACCAAATCCTATGTTTTCTCCTCACACACAGAAAAGGTAGGAATGAGGAAGTACCAGAGTAGAGAAAATGGATAAAGAATACAAAAATGAATATAAACACGTCACCGGGACACCATCATTTGTATTTTTCTTTTCTTTAGAACTGAATTGTCAGAGTCTGGCAGTCTCTGTTGGTCCTTGAGGGAACTGTCATTTAGCAATATCTGCCACTACTGAAAAGGTTTGACCTAAGTTGCCACTCCAGGTGGTTTCCTTGCCAGGAGATTTTCTGCTGGTTTTTACTCTGTTGAATCCAGTGATAATAAAAACTACCACTGTTTCTGCTCAGCTGCATTCAAGGAGACCTCTCAATGTTTGAGATATACTCTGGAATAGCTAAAGATAAGGCAAATGATCAAGTGGCTAAGATACCAATTAGAAAAAGTGACGCATGTAATAATTAGCTGTAAAGAACAGCACAGGAAAAAACATAGCCTGCTACATTCATTAGGACCCATACTAAAAGGAGAATCTAATACCAGTCTTCAAGTCAAATAAAGAGGTTGACTCAAAGTACTTTTCTTTTAAATTCTCTTAACAGCCCACATCAGGACTCTGGCTTATAAAGTCATAAAAGTTCAGATATGATTCCTGAAGTGAGGCTGTTTTATTTAATTCAAGAACCCTTCTTCAGTAGCTGTTTCTGGTGGATGGATTTTCATTTTACACAGAATTTGCTAATGTTCTCCATGTTAAAGAGCTGCACAGAGTTTACACCACCATCTTTAGCCATATCTGGCTGTACAGCAAGTCTCTCTAAATTCTGTCCACAGGTCTCACATGTATCACACACACCTTTCAGCTCACACACACATTGCATTGTGACACAGCATCACCCCAATGCCATTTTAGCACAGATTAAACTAAATGAAGATGTGTGCTGCAGTACAGTACCACTGAGGCATTGAGGGAACACTTTAGGACACCCTCATGCAAGGACAACTAGGTCTTGGAAAAGATGATTGCAAGTCTTGATGCAAGATCATTATTACAAAGGCAAACTCAATTCCAGGATACATAAGATCAAGTTCAGACATAAGGAAACACCCAAGTATCTGGACTGGGCATAACCAGGACTCCTCTGGAACATGCCATATGCAAATCTGTTTGTGGCTGATTTAAAACAGATGAGGAGGAAGGGTGCCAGAATGAAAAGGAAATAGATTTCCAATCTTAACACAGGAGACCAAGGAGAGTCTGTATAGCCCCACAAATGCAGGCCAAGAAAAGACACCACTTCTCTCTTTAAATAAATCACAACAGATTAAAAAATAGGAAAGAATAACTAATGTAACAGGCAACACTGACTTCAGAATAAACTGTCTGGGACTACATTTACTCTGCCTATTAGCAAGCACTGAATAAGCTGGTCTGGAAAGAGCCTTCAATATGGAGAAAATACTACCTGTGCTTTAGCTGCGATTGGTTCACAAAGGGGATTAAACTCCACTGCCTTTCTAGTTTCAAGGGTCTGGCCTCAATATACCAAGCCTGTGCCTCCTAGGCCTGTACTCCCACGAAGCAGGGGGCTTGGCTGGAGGTTCTACCCAGCCACCACCAGCAGTTAGGCCCACTTATAGGGAAACATTCCAGCTTTCACCTACGTTCAGCCCGAGTGACTCACAGCCAGTGATTACTAACCCACGGAGGAAGGGACGCCTTGTTCAGAGCAAAGCACAGATGCTGCCATCGATGAGATGAAGCCGCACAAAGAGGGACCAACCTCGTGACAGATCAGAACCATGCACGACACTTCTGTCTTTTTAAACTAAAGGACATGTTAAGGGTATAAACATCACCAAGCTACAACCCAGCAACCCCCAGAAGAGATGGCAGGTTACTCAAAGTGTGAAAGATGGAAAAGAACCAATAAAGCCATACAAGGAACTGCAAAACTACAAAGCATTCACTACCTCCCTCTTACCCTTCCTGTTGCTGGATACTGGTCTGATTAAAATCAGTGACTAACCATTTCCTATGCCTTTTTCTAAGAAACCACCATTTTTGGAGCTAGGGCTGTTTTCCTTCTACCAGAATCTGATTCAAGCTTGATGCAATCTTGCCAGCCAAATTTCCTTGCTGTGTCTGAAGTCAGTCCACTGCACAGCGAATTCAAAGCAGCTATGAACCGCGCACCACAAATGCCATTCTGAAAATGTCATAACTAAGTAATACATACTAAAGGTCTAGGATGCAGAAATCATATGTAAAGCCTGGCAGTAAAATCCAAAACAGCTATAGATGTTGAATGCAGTGAAGAATCCTGGAACACAGCACTGAAGCTCTTCAGTGATTCCAGGTTTTTTTTGCGTTCTCTTTCACAGCTGAATAAAAAGGTGAAAAGACAGCATCTGATAAAGTACATGAGCATCAGCTCACAAAAGAAGTGATCCAAATAAACAGCTTTCATTTTCATTTCCTAGTTCTGTAGCCCCCAACTAGGACTCACACCAGCAAACCTTACACCATGCTCATTTCTGAGCCTAAGGGTCTGTCAAGAGTTTTACATTGCAATGACAGATGCACATGGTTAAGCACAAGACCTGTCTGAATTTCCAGCACAGGAGACAGCGTTTGCTCTGTGTGCCACATAAAACATGTGTTATGATCTACTGCTTAGCTGCTGCCTAAATTGCAGAAGGGAGTGTGTGCCCTTCGCTCTCTGCTAACTTCTGGAGTGGTCAGCACATCAATGTTGCTGAAAGGGAGCATCCTTCATTTAGGGAAGCACAGTGACTGTTCATGTAGGAGAAACACCAGGGAAGATCCAATGGGAAAAAAAAAAAAAAAAAGGAAAAAAAAAAAGGAAGGAAAAAACCAAATATCCAAACCAAATCCAAAACCAGTCTCATCTCAGCTTGCAAACTCACATACAGAGACCAGGCATAGTCTGGTATTTAAAGAGCCAATTCTGGGGCCTGCAACTACAGATGAGAATTTCATTCCTGACCACAGGCATCCTAAATTCCTATTAATGGGATTAGTCTTAAATTCTTCTAAAGAAACATCCTTTCCCTCCCTCTTGCTCTCCCCTCTCATCTCCTTCTTCATACTACCATCTCCCAGTGAACCAGATGGCAACTCAAGTTTTTCCGTCTGGTGAACTAAGCTGACACACAGGAAGTAGGAGGTTGCTCCATGTAATGCCTTCACAGGAGCTGGAGGCAGAACCAGCACCTCTGGTCAACAGGGCTGCTTGCCTTGCTACAAATGGACCAACAGACAAAAAGTGAGTGATGAAGCCAGTAAAACAGACAGGGAACATCTGCAAAGATAGTTACAATGTCCTCCTTCTACTGCCCCTTCCACATTCTTCAGATCATGTATGCTAATTCATAGTATATATATAGAGAGAGATTTATTTTCACATTTGAAATAAAAAGAAGGTTTAAACCCCAAGTCAGTTTTTTAAGTAATGCAACAATTTCAAAATAAAATTGACAGAGCTATTAGGCAGCAAAGATTGGACTTAACTTAGAAGGTGACAAAAAAGGAAAATAGGAAGGGCAAATTTGCGCCAAAAAATGTGTATCTTTTTTTTCTGCTGACATTTCAGACAGCATCAGGGATGCAAAACCTCTCAAGATTCCACAAATTACTAAATGAGATAAGCAAGTAATTAACCTGCAAAAAAGACAAATATCATGCAATCAATATGCTTATCAGAGGAATATAAAAACCAACTTTCATACATTTAGGCTGGTTTGTACATACCTGCAGCTTCCTTTTCTTCCTTGAAAGACTTCCTGTCCAGTCACTGATGCGTCGCATTCGGTTCTTTAGCGTATCCTTCTTGGATGCATCCTCACCCAGGGGTTTAGGCTTTCTGCACGGGAGGGTGTAGGAGGTGTAATGTGCAGGACTTCCCTGCTCTACCCTGGAGGGAACATCAATGTCTGAGGCAAATGAGACACGGTTGCTTAGGCTACCAGGAGTGTCAATATACTCATCAGACAGCCTGATCACAGGTGGAGGAGTGCTTTCCAAATTTGTATCCTTATAGAGATCTCGGAGTGAGGAAAGAGATGAACTTTGGTTGAATGACTTCTTGTCGCTTGCTGGGAAACTGGCATGAATGCTTGTATCTGGAGTGCTCCTGGTCAAATAGGAACCATCCAGCTCATTGATATCCCCAGCATTTCCCCAGAGAGAGTCATACCATGAAGACTCAGAGCTGAGGGAGCTTCCTTTACTAGACCGAAGCCTTGAATTGGTAGGTGACAGACGATGGTTTGAAGAACAGTCTGCACTGGAGTTCCTCCTGACATCAAGCAGGTTATTTGGCTTAGATTCCAAGGCAGGGGAATACCTCAGCAACTGCACTGGCCCACTGGACTCCTCGGCCGGTACCTTGCTGTTGTTGCTGTTGTGGAACTCAACCCTCAAGCAACCATCCAGCTTCCCCAGAGTTTTAATGAGAACTTTTGGACTCCTCCTGTCCTCTGATGGGGAGGTTGATGCAAGACTCTCATTCTTTCCATAGCAATTTAAAATGTGGCCATTGCATTCTCGAGAGGCAGCATGATTACTTCCAGCTTGGAGGCCAATATAGTGGAACCCATTCTCTGGCAAAAACATTGCGTTATTCCCTTGGCAGTAGTCCCCTGAGGTGTTTGTCCTGTGTTTGGCATGGACATTGCTTTTGGAGACCTTCATCACAGTGTCACCAAGTCTAGAGGAATAAGGCTGACTACTCTTGAAGTGTGAAAGGCAGCTTCTGGCAAGGGACCTTGATTTGTAGTTCGAGCCACTGCTGGTATGTCCCCATCCATGCATAGAGCAAGACTTTTCATCTTTAGCATGGATGCTGCGAATTTTCAGAGTGCAAGGTTTCTGCTTGGCACCAGCTGTGGTAGCAGCATGATTTTTTGATCCCTGAAGACTGTATTGGCTTTCTGAATTCCCCATTTTCCACTAAATCAAGAAGAGTTTCATTAGAAACAATGGCTAAAAGATAGAGCAAAAAGTAACAGGCCATTTTTACCCTCCACACAGGAAAGCGCCTATTTAAAAATGATATGAAACAATTGTTTCAAAAAAAGCTATTAAATAGCCATGTACAACGTTAAATTCATAACTGAACTTATTTTAGGGGTAAGCTAGGAAAGGCTATTTTCTCTATGGTTCATTACCCCTCTGTTATAAAGCTGGAATCTAACTGCATTGAAATCATGTCAACACCAACCTCCACCCACACCCTTGGCAACATCCTTTTCTTATAACTTACAAAATCTCTGCCTCCCAAGAACAATGGCATAATGAAAGGGAGACAGCAAGATAATCATAACTTAGATGTAAAGTGAACTGTACTTTCAGAGAAATCCCGTCTGCCAGCAGACAAGCCCACTGGAGTTTCAGCTTGACTGATTTCTGTGCAACCAAGTGTTGCCTCAATAAAACGTTCAGTAAACCCCAGCTATGGGGTTAAGTAAACCCCAGCTCCAGTTAATGGAGCTAAACTAGGAGAAAGTAAAAAAAAATTCCCATGCCAAAAATCAGGAAAAAAAAAAATTGGTTAGCAAATTGCCTCAACTTCCACTACAGCACAAAACTGCTTTATGTTCATACAGCATAGTTTGATAGTTAGCTTGGTAAAATGCTCTTCAGTTTTTCACAGTGTTTGCAGCAAATAGCACACACTGGAGCAGTGAAATGGCCCCACTGAGGTGACTGAAGATATCAAACCTACATAAACTGCACCCCAAAGAAAAAAAACAGTTCTGTTCTTTTTGTTACTCAGAATGAATCTCTAGTGTTTGTAATGAAACAACACCAAAATGCTTTTTCCATTGGTGCTACACTTCTTTACAAATTAGATCTCAGACTATCACCCAGAGGAGGATACACTGCTGCCTCATTAAAAAATTGTCAAAATAAGCCACTGCGAAAGCATAATCTTATCTTCTAGAGTTTCTATGTTTTAACATCCCTACTTCAAGCCATTATCATTTTTAGAATAAAAATATAGTATAAAAGAAAGAGCAAACCTGTAGGAACACTCTCAAACACAGGCACGGTTAGCAGTCAGCATGCTCTGCATTGTCTTTGTGGCCAGCCACTCTGCTTGCCAAAACCAGAATGAAGTTGCACACAGCCTTCCTAGAAAACACCAAAAAGACAAAAAGGGATTTTTCAGTCAAATACAACTTGAATTTTATTCCAATTTAAAATGAATAAAAAAGAAAAAAAAAATCAAAAGTTACAAACTAAGAGAAGTTTGATGAAAGGGATTCCTGGATTTTAGACATACATTTTTATAAGCATACTTTAACAACTGACATTAGTAGAAAGAAGTCATTGAGTAAATGTTTCATTTTCCCTCCTCTTTGTTTGTCTTTCTCTCCTCTCACTGACAAGTTAGGACAAACTTTCTTCCCTCTCCAGTTTTCCTTTTGGAAGACCAATTACAGTTCGCAGTATTGTGCAGTTGTCCATTCCAACGTGGAGCAGACTGATCAGAGCAATGTCCTACAGCATCTGTTTATCTTTCCCCATGCCTGGATTCCAACCACAAGCTTTGCAGTGAAAGGCCACCGTGAAATTCACTCCAGCAGCCATCCAGTAACCTCACCCTTTAGGTATGTTCTGATTTTAAGTCAATCAGCTAGTAAAACAAGAAAAAGGATGCACCAAGCATTGCAGAGACCCAGAGGTAACAAGGCCCAAGCTATTCCAAACCCTCTGAAAGTCTTAGCTCTTCAATTGGCACACAAAGACCAGAACTCAAAGCAAAAGGACCAAATCTGGATCTCAGAGAACACTCCAGCAGTTTAGGTAGGGATTGAAACATTCCAGAGAAAAGAAGCAGTACAAGATGTTAGACTAAGTTTTGGAACACACGGTTAAGTTAGAAATCATTCTTAACACACCACTACCAAAATTTTTCCTTTCTGCTTAAATTCCATGGCTACTGTTCATAATTTTCAATTGAATAGCTACTTGATTTTAACATGCTGGGTTTGGCTCTCGTTGACTTTTTTGTGGCTATTTACTGCATAAGAACCTTGAAAGAGTTTGAATTAATTCATTGGTATGTAGCTAACCTTACCAAAAACAAAGTAAAGGTTGCCAACTAGAACTAAAAACAGTCTTAACAGCAAGCCTAGAAAAATACTAGCAAATAAATCACTTATAAGAGACAGATCATGATAGAGAAGCTACAGACCTAAACATGAATTAATGCCTGTTATCACAAAGATATCTGATAAAACAGATAAGCCAGAGAAATTTCATCTTACACTCAAAGAAGAAAAAATCTGTAATTTTCTAACTCTCTCTAACAATTCGGAAGTTTGCTATTTATGATACCCTTGCCTGTGCAGGTTTTGCCTATGCTGCTAAGTGCACTCCTCTATGTGAACAGTTTTTAAAGTGTCATATGCAACTTTTATTGAACAAAAAGACTATTGATTCAAGGTTAGCAGAAGACAACACACAAACTTCCTAAGCTCCAAGCTCCTGAACAAATTGCCAACACCCAGCCATATTCTCTTCCTACATCCAAGAGGCGCAGATCACAAACAAGCTATGAGTTTACATTCAGAATTCCTCATCTGGGAGCAGAAAGTACATTCAACAAGAGAGCTTTGAGGGGTTTGTATCTATTCATAAGGAAACACTGAACTCAATTTGTCAAAAGAAACAGGCAAAAAGACCATCTGGTCTCCATAGCAATTGTGCAATGGTTAGGTAATCCTTTTAACAGAGTAGGTAGTGAGCAAGCTGCTGTCATGAACCTCAAAAGACAGACATTCGATTTGTCAAGGCTTGAGCTGTGGCTGCCAGGGTCCATTGTACATGTCTCCGATACACAGGCCACAGAAGGGGTGAGGGAATAAATTTATCTCAGGGTACAGTGTCTATAAAACAGTGTCTCAGTCTGTGCAGGAATCAGTCTCCACTACAGCAGAACAGTCAATAAATTCCATAGAAATAGTCCCAAGGGATTTTCCTCAGCATCCCAGACATTCAGAAAGCTACGACAGGCTCAACATCCGCGCACACTGCAATAACCCATCAGGGCATCTCTGAGGCTGCACTAAGACCATCACCCGGAAATCAGCTGTCATGCCTTTCTCTTGCCTCACGTTTGTGTGAAGCAATTTCATTTCTGTTACTTCCAATTAGTAGAGGAAGAGCAGAGCAAGTCAGCTTATACCCAAAGGCTGCATGATACAGGGTGGTGGTCATAGACAAACTCTGACTGTGCTCACATTCAAGTTTTACACTATTTGATCTGTGGAAGCCCTGGAAGTTACAGTGCAGGGGATAGATAAGAGTTCAGCTTCAGCTGTATTTCTCACAGCAATCCATGAAGATGTGCTTTTCTCGTTTCCTATGCAGAAGGATGAATACTTCTTGAGAGCAAAACCAGTTTCTATGAATATTTTCAGCAATTATAATCAGCATAATTAGAAAGCAGCTCACTGTGCCTGAAGATGACTATTAAGAGTTTATTTGTTTTCAATTATAACCATATTCCCAAAAAAAGAAGTTTTCAATCTTCACCCTGGTTCCCCTTGACTCATTCGAAAAAACCCAGCTATGCAAACATACTAATCCGGGAACCCCATCTTCCCCACCACACCCAAACATTAACACCAGTCATAACCCTAGAGCTAAAAATGCATTTCCCCACCTTGGGGCTTCTCCACATAAACTGCTTCTAGACTTTTTTTCACTTCACAACACAAACACACAAGGAGCTGTTTTGGAGAAGCGCCTGCCACCTCTATTCCCTTATTAATACCACCTCTATTCCCTTATTAGTACTGCCATAGCTGGATTGCTTTATGAATGCTAGAGGAGAAAATTACTTTCTTTAAGGTGAACACAAGTACAAGTAGTGCTCAGCAATTGCAGGGGTGCTTTCCTCTCCGGTCTTCATCTCTCAAAGGTTTCCAAACTTGACTCATTAACCATATTTCAAGTAAAACTGAATCATAATAATACTATCTCAGTACTAGGTTTGCTTATGAGATATAACCAGGAATTATTGTGTTACAAATCAGTGGGAGACCTGAGTCAAGCAAGACAGGCTCTCATCTGCTATAGCAGGAGCACATACCAAACCTGATTTTGCTACTGTCAGCCATCTGCTTCCCATAAAGTCACTCTAACTGGGCTGAGACTCTCTAAAGCTACAGGTCAGATAACGGAAAGCTTCCAGATGGGAAGCCATCAGTAGTCTGAATGCTCCACAACCACAGTCAGGATCAGACAGTGGCCATACAATGCAAGAGGCTGTGGTAGCATCTTCCAAGGGAGGTTCAGCAGATTTGCTTGACTGGGACTGTCTCTGTCCCACCACCTAGGATGTTGAAAGACCTCAACTAAAGTCAACCCTAGCACGGTTAAACTTTAGATCACAAAGTTAACCCTCATGAGACAAACACATGTATCAAAGCTAAGTCTCTGATGTATTTTGATGCCTTTATTCCTCTGGGTGGCTGGTGAAAACAAATCTTCACTGGCAGATAAAAAATAAGTGGTCTACAAACCACTTACCCTTGCTGAAGCTTCCCCTACTGAATCTACTGAAGAGTTACAGGGAAGCTGAGTTTTACTTTATTAAACATATCATCTGTGCCAGAGTGGCAAAAAAAGTAAAAACTAAACTAAATTAAAATAGAATAATAACAGTATGGATGAGCGCAGATGAGGCTAACATCATGCCATCAAATTGGCACCACTGAGTGAGGGCTCATTAAAAAATGCAGGAACTCATAAAAGTCTTCAGCGTTACCAAGAACAAAACTCTTTATGTAGAGCAGAAGAGCTGAAATTTAAAGCCCACTATCATTAAGAAGGAAAATACCATTTAAAGGAGAGCTAGATTAAGAGCTAAAAAATAGGTAAGACCTAGAACTAGCTGTCTCATCCCTATAAAACAAGATCCTACATAGAGTCACAGAATCCTTAAGGTCGGAAACTCTGTCTAAGATCATCTTAACCCAGCACTGCCAAGTTCACCACTTATCCAGTGTCACATCCACAAGTGTTTTGAACCCTTCCAGGGATGGTGATTTCACCATTTCCCTGGGCAGCCTATACCAATGCCTGACCACCCTTTCATGTGAAGATTTATTATTTTTTTCTAGTATCTAATATAAAGTTCCCCCTGGCCATCCCTGAGGCCATTTCCCTTGGTCCCTTGTTACCTGGGAGACAAGGGCAACCTGTATCTTCTCAGCTCTTCACAATGACACAGCAGGATGCAGTTTTAACTTTTTAAGAAAATCTTTCCTTGAGGAAAGAAAGAAATAAACTAACCAAGTATTTTGTTTTTACTTATAGCTTAATAAGCAAACACGTATCACAAACACATCAGACTTTCTTCACTAACAGAAGGATTGTTACCTGCAACACTGCAGTTCCTTTCAAGACAGGATAGGACCAATCCTGGAACACCTGCCACTGGGCAGTTCCTCACAGCCACTTACCCAAGTATAAGCATTTGCCAAAGAAAGGCAGAGCTTCAACTTGTTCTGCAGTGATAAAAAGTCTCATACAAAGGGCCTTTGAGGGCAGAGTATATGCAATAGTATATACTCTGTAGCGATACTATATCCCATCACTCTCTAGCAATGAAGCAAGAGGAGTCAAGTGCTTTCTGCTGTGTTTAAAACCCTCATTTCTACAAGGGCAGGTAAGGGTTTCCAGCCACTGAGTGGGGCCAGTGTGGTCACCTCTGGACTGTGCACATGGAGCGGGGAGGCACAGAGAGGAGAAAAGGCAGCCCCAGGGTCCTCACACAGGCAGCCGCCCTCAGTGCACGGCTCCTAAGTGCACCCCAGGAGACTGCCATCAGAACTAGAGCAGCTAGGATAATGGAGAATCTGAAACTATTTCAGAACAATGAAAAACGAAACAGAAAATCCCCTGATTTATAAGAAATGACCAATTTGTTTTCTTTTAACAGTGGACAAAGTTAAAAATGTTGCACGGTTTGATGTACAGCAATTACACTATTTTTACACCAGGAGAATCTTTTTGTGCTATTTTTTGTTTGTTTGAATTGTCTGAGCAAATCCTGTATTTTCTTTCAAATTACTTTTACATCCTCTTTCCCCTAAAGGTTAAAACACTGACCATTTTAAATGGCTTAAAAATCTTTGAGATTGTGTATAACTAACTTCCAGATATTAATGTGTTAATAAGTTTTCCAAAGAATCGCTGTGTTTTGTGAATTTTTACATGGATACAGAATTACAGGTTTGAAGCTTTAATTAACTTTTAATCTACTTTGGGTTTTAATATTAAAGTAATACAGAATGCTAGAACGTGAACCTGCCCTCCTCTTCCTGCATGGCTGCGTATGGACAGATATGTGAAATTAATGAGGAGGGCAGGTTAGCACAATACTGTAGCTGGATTATATGTGGAGTTTCTTACTGGAAACAATTTACTGTATTTTTTCAAACTACGCACTTTGGTCACATGCTTCCACAAATCAGAAGCAGATTTCTTGTTCCAGCAATCTCAATCACATTCCTATTATAAAAATATACCATAATAATTATGCCACGGTATTCTTGGCAGGATACTTTGCATTATATACCACTGTATTCAAAGAATGAATAACCAAAACACCACAAGTATGCCTGTATTAAAAAATAAAAAAGGACTATTTTGCCTTAAAAATTAAATTTGAAGCCAGAATTCCTCACTCACTCATTAGTCCCTGTAGAGTTCTAGTCTCCTGTATTAGGAACTTCTTGGTAGCTTACACATCAAATTAAAGTCAATTGTTTTTCTCATTAAACGTAAACAGCCTTTATGACCCCAGACACTTCTTTTCATGTTGTGAATCATATGAACATTGCAGATGGACTTCTAATTTTACAGTTTAAGCAAGAAATGGACACTCTCCTTGTCTGGTTTCTTCTCTTAAAATAACATTAACTCAAATAGATCTACAGTGCTTCACATCTATATCACATCAGAATTAAACATCCCATACCCAGGATGTGGTCCCTTCTTTTGCTCAACCTATCACTCTAGTTCCAAGACACTGGCAGCTTTATTGAATTAGGCTTTATAGCTTTCAGGTTAGTGCAATATGGAAGGCTGAATCAAGCCTGAAGATCCTTATCATATTACACCAGTACTGATACAGTCTAAATCTCTAAGGACTTATTTTTCTTTGGCAGGAAAAACAAATTTCACCATTTGTAAACATTATTGAATTTATACACAATGGCTAGAGTGCACATCCATTTAAATAAAAGCCATTAAGCTTGTTAAAAAAAAAAAAAAAAAAAAAAAAAAAAAAAAAAAGAAAGACCCACCAGGAATGCCAGCTAACATCTTGGCTTAATGTGGTAGCTGCAGTAGTTAAAGAGTTGATATGACTAAGGGTTTATTTCCTGCCCTCAGAGGGGAAATTAACTCAGTGATCTGAAAGACTTGTCCACCTACTTGGGTTGAAAGCACACTGTCAGGTCCTGGTGCAGAATTACACGGTGCTTACAGGGGATTTCAAGGCCTGAGGCTGGGTGGGGAGGATGGTGCACCTGAAAGGAGCCAAGATACTCCAGGCAGGGGAGCCTAGGCTCCAGCATCACTGCCCAGCACTTAGGAAACCAAGCACAAGTCTGTAGGCTTTGCTAAGACAAACTCCTGAAAAGGTCCCTGCCTCAGCCCTCTTTACTTACGGGAACACCAGGAGGGGAGACTCAGGCTTTCTGGTCAGACTGGGATTCCCAATTCTTCACCAGCCACCAGGAACATTTGCCCTTCTCCTTCCTTGTCTGTTTCAGTAGCAACCAGCTCATGCTATCAAATACAACCACAGTCAGCAGGAAGCTATGGGGATATTCTATCACACATATCCCAGCAAAACTGTAGGTGCCAAAACATCAGCTTTGGCGAAAATAGGATAAAGTTAATTTTGGACTAGGACACAGTTCACAACACCATGAGCAGCTACATAGACCCTACCAAAGAAGAGAAGCAAAGGGCAGAAAGGAAGAATAGTCCAAGACAGGAACATTAACACATTCTGCCCACAAAGACTCTTTCTGGCATAACACATTCCAAGTCTATCGGAACAACTCTTAACCCATGGCATCAGAGAAAAGCCTCCTTCAGGAACAGGCAGAACAGCATGTTTCAGGCTGAGGGATAGGGGTTGGGCTGGCTGCAAAACTCCCTGCTTGTCACCTATTACATAGCCTACTCCACAAGCAGAAGGGGAAAACCAGGCCACAACTGGCATAGTCTTTTCTATTTCTCAGTTTACACATTCGTAAATACCTGAGGATGTAATTTCCAAAGTAGATGCTTTCCTACCTTCAGCTCTGGGACTTCCTGAAGAGGACAGAGGATCTGGGAGTTAGACACCAAAAGTAAACTTGAGACACAGTCCCTTGGAAAATTGAAAGCAGACCTTGATTTTTGCATGCCAAGAGCTCTACAGCAGTAACACAGCTTAAGGCTTCCTTTCCTGTACCCCTGTAGTACCAGCATGTAACTCGCACATTAAAAGAACAAAAAGAGTACACTGAGGATTAGATTTCCTCACCGAAAAAATTGCTTTGTAGCTTCACAGCTACAGACTGCCCTATTTAAAGTCCATCCTCTCATGATACATGGATACCCCTTTCCCACTGAAGGTGGTCAGATAAAAATCCAGCTCTTGACTCTAAATTGTAACTTACTATACATTGTAAAACATTGTCAAATCATCCACCCTAAAGAGAAAGAGATGCATGATTTCCAGAATGAAGTCACCAGTGTACAAAATTAACTCAGTGACCACATCAGCAATAAGCACAAACAAAGTTGCAAACTCTGATTGCTTTGCAAAAACAATTAATCACCACTATAAAAAAAAAAAAAAAAAAAAAAAAAAGGAAACCAAAGGGCCCAAGGCACTTCTCCATTTTTGGGGCATTTTCTTCATTTTTATTTTGTCTGCCATGGAACACAGCATTTTTACTATATCTGTACAAATATGTATTAAAAAATTATGTAGAAAGATGAAAATCTGTGCTGGACCTACCTCTGGCAGATTCAGAAGCTTTGGTTTTTCATATCATCCCAGCTCAGTAGAGGTAGTAGTGTTGACCAAAACTTTTTCCTCTAACACTACACAAACATGACACCCTTGCTTGGGTACACTATTTATTGTAAGTCACTCTAAAGATTACTGAGAATAGATGGAATAATTTAAAAAAAAAATCAGAGGGATTATTCAATTCACTGTATTGGAAGAGTCACTTTAACATAACAGAAACCAAAGTACCGTTAATCACACTTTCTCATGCTTTGCTTTAAAAAGAGAAGCCAGCCCCATCATAGCAGAGAAGTAAAATGATCCCAGCAGTGGTTTATTTAGCAATTCAGGCAACAGAGTTTGACAGATGACCACCAAGAACGCTTTTCTGGAGGAAAATCATTCACCTTGGGTGCAGCCACCCATAGCAGAGACGGCAGAGGAGCCGCAAGTCCTGGCACCGCAGCAGCTCACTCTGCCCTCCGCTTTCAGAGGCTTCCCAAGTCCTTCCCCACTTTTCTTTCAGTGCTCCAGCTCTGGTCGGCAGTCGGAGAGCAGAGAATTGACTGCTCTCGCCCAGCATCTCCCTCCCGGTCCCCAGCCCCGCTTACCTTCCCCAGGGCGCTGCCTGCAGCCTCCCGGCTGCCCCGAGACTGCCGCGGGAAGAGGGACACGCAGACAGCCTCTCCCTGCCCTGGGCATGCCAGGAAACTGTGCCTAACACTTCAGAACGCACAGCCGCCGGGAACTAAAAACAGATCTGCGCGAGGCTGGATGTATTTTTGTCTGCAGGCTACACACCCTCCTCCCGTTCAATTTTTTCCATTGGCGGAACAGCAGGATGCAGGCTAAACCAGAGGGTGGTTTTCCACGGGCCGCCTGGAACGATTATGCGGGCCGGCCCGCCGCGATGCCGGGCAGCCGCCGGGGAATACACCGTGACTGAGCTCTTGTCTGACCCCACATTCCTGAGCCTCCAGGCTGCTTCCACAGGAAAGCTGCTTGGAAATCTGCTGAATTGCAAGGCGTTTGCCTGCCTGAAGGTAGCTCCAGGGTCTCCTCCTCTTTTCTTTTTTCTTTCTTTTTCTTTTCCTTTCTTTTTTGTCTTTTGTCAGGTTTTTTCCTGGCTTTTTTTTTTTTTCTTTTTTTCCCTAAGCTTGTTAGGATGGAGTAGGTAACCCTAACATCTTTGAGTGAGACACTCTGGCAAAAATGTAACTCCTCAAACCACAGCAGGAATGTTGTAGTCACAAAAACACACTCTTAGGAGCAGCTCTCAGTTGTGTATAACAACTCTGCACAACAGCATCACGGATGCAACCACAAACTCTGGCGCTCTTTTCCTTACCACTTTCTTTTGTCAGACATTTACACTTTCCCATGGAAAGAATTACCTTCCCCAGTACGTTTTTAATAACTGACCTTAGATAAAATGTGTCTCTTCACATGCAAATGGCATCACCCAAGTTTCAACATACAGAGCTAGGCTATTAATCTGTAGCTAGGTGCATGAACAACTGCTTTATTACCAAAAAAGCTCAAAACTTCATTGATTGCAGCGGCAGTTGGTGAACAAACTCAGCCAAAAAAAAAAAAATGCATTTATTCAAATATTCTAATAAAATTGCAGAGTTACATTCAAGTGCCAAGTGCTAAAATACAGCCAAGTTACACTGCAGATGACGTGTTCATTTGAAAGGAAATAAATGAACACTATAATAAAAAGCATTAGCAACTCACAAAAGCCCCAAATCAGAATGTAGGGCCACAAAAAAAGAAATAATGATTTGCACAGTAACAGAGGAATTGCCACCTAAAAGTGGACCCCTGTTTCACTGTGTCCATTATTGAGACTAATTAGAGAGGAAACACCAGAACCCAGCAGCTTTGAAGTAATTTGGACCAAAATTATATTTAATCTCCAAAGCCCAGTTATAACTGATTCATCCACTGCAAAACAACTTGGACCTCTTCTCAAACTTCACAGGTTAACAACATTATCACCGAATACACTCTTCTTATCACGGCAAAGGTCAAATCCTTCCTTGAATTCTACTGACCTCCATTAAGAATTCCATATGAGAGTTTCATAGGCCAGTTTTTGTAAAACCTGATAGAGCAGTACATGACTTATGCCTATACTCGTAAATTCTACAACTGAAAATAGGTCTGCGGGCTTCGCATCTACTTGTTCTGGTAAAAACTTTTCCCTCTGTGCAAAGCAGACTATTTTCTTCTTCATGTTCCTGGTACAGTTAAATTCTTTTCACTTAGCATTGCTGTGGTCCAATTATTTCACTAACAGGCCAGATCCAGGTCCCGGGATTAACACGGAAGGAAGGACAGCTCGCAAGTTGAAGTACCAGGTCTCTCTCAGGAGAAACAGCTGGCCCCTGGTCCTATCCCCCTTCTCACACAGAGTACAACATTACCCCCTTGAGTCCATCTCTTAGTTCACTAATGAAACCATGTTCAAATGATTCCTTAGATAAAATTACTACCCAACCAGGCCAGAAGCCTTTCATCATCAGCTATTCTGTTGAATTTATCTATCTTAAAAGACAAATGTTTAGAAGACTAGATACTATTCCCAAAGATACCTCTCCAGCACCCTTTTCAAAAAACAGTGATTCTTCCTTAACTCAATGAAATATACCTGGACCAATGCAACCTCTTTTGCTGAATCACATTAATGCCCCACAATCTTTCAGTAACAGGTAATAAGGCTGTCCTTTCCCTTCCACTTCCATTTGCAGCGGGTTACCCCCAAATGTCAAAGCGTATTCCTGCTATTAGTGCAAAACGCTCAATCCTGTACTTTCTTCTTGAAGTCCACTGCATGCGATCATTGCAGTCCTAGGGGTCATGCAGCTACTTACTACATTATTAGTGTATTCACTGTGCCTTCCACTTGTTATCAGCCTGTTCCATCAGTGCATTCCCTCTCTTTACGACAAGGCAATCAACATTCATTAAATTTGGTCTTAGGACTCCAGTTGATACCCCAAGTTCATTTTCAAATGAGTTTTATTTTCAAAATTTGACCTCCAGTATACCTAACCAATTACTTTTAGCACACAGATATTGCACGTTAAAGGCATACTTTTCTGATATCTACTTGACTTATGTGGTACAGTCTAGCTTGTGGGTTACAACATGAGGGTTCTTACTTATTACAGTCCCAAAATTGACTCTCCACATCCACCTTGTCCCCCTTTTCTCACCTGCTGCCTTGCCATTAACAGCTTGGGACAGCCTGATAATGAAATATTCTCTGGAGATCAACAAGGAGTAGGCAAGCCCCATGGTGAAAACAACAGATTAATCTCTTACTACTATGAGAAGTATTTACACACCTCACAATCTTCCACAAACATATTATCATCACAACGTTGCTGGGAAAGGGAAGGGTGTCATTATCCTTATTTTCTAAAGAGTTGCTAGGTCACACAGGAAATTAAGGGGTATTTCAGTACAGCAAGAGGACCCCCCTAGCTTGTGTTAATGTATGTCTCTGGTAGTTTAATGGATCTTAACATCTCTGTTTTGCCATAAAAGGAAACTACAGTTCGTGCAGAGAAGTCCACAACGGAACTAAAAACAAAGTTGTGTGTACTAATTTTGAGAATTCATTTCTCTCCATCTATAAAGATGTTTTAAAGCCACTTATTTTTATAGCTGAGGAGAAATGAATCCTGAAAACGAAAGACAGGTATTGTAACCTACCTTTTATATCACTTTTACGCTACAAAACCTTAGATTTTCCTTCAAAAGTGCTAAGACATCCTGTCACCACAGTTTTGTTTCCTAAGCAACAGAAATCCATGAAGAAAAAGATGGAAAAGGCACCATCCCCAGTATTCATGTTGAGGCAATGATACGCCTCCTTCCCTAAAGTCATATACATATGCCATGCCTATAAAATATCTTTTCCTAGACACAGTCCAGTCTGTTTCTGAAATGCCAGTTCTCCATTCTGCCTCTCGACCTCTCTTGCCTGGCTCACCTGACATTGATATAGCTGAGCTGTGTGAAAATCCCTGATCCATAAGGTCCTCCAACTAATACTCAACAGATGGGTGCTGGATGGGCACATGTGGGAAGATACCAGTGTCTTGCTGATCACGACTTAACCACAGACTGTTACAATACACAGATGTGTACAGTGCCTTCCCATGAAATCCAAAACAGGTTCCCATGCTCTCTGAAACAGAATCTATGTAGGAATTAAAGAATTTTGAAGGAGGAAATCTGGGTTCTCAAATCAGAAACCTCTAGTGGAGATATCAAGAAAGATTGGAAGCTATGCTAAACTAAGTATAACACGCTAAAAAATAATTGCATGCAGTTGTCAACAGGATAATAACCAGAGATGAGTTTCAAAGCCTTGCTGATCTCATGACTGAAACATCTGAATCATGCAACATCTGCTAAAGAAATATTCTCATTAAACCGTACTTACAATCCATTCTTGGTATCCTTGGCCTTGAAGTGGAACCGCACAAGAAACACGGTGGTCTCCCATTCAACCAGTGGTGAAGGCAAACCTTACACCACATTAAACTCTTTCATAAAGACATCAGTTCATTTTCTGAGAACCCAAACTTCTGCAAGCCAGTGCTCACACACTTAGCTTTCTGGTCTCATCTCGAAATGTTTATTAGATGCAAAATGGCAAAAAACGATTGAAGTCATTCATTACTTAATTTTGATTCAGAGGAGTTTGGAAAAAGTGTAAACAGGAGCCTGTGTGTTAGCCCATTCTTGATCACTAGAAAGCCTGCCATTTTACTTACTGAATGAGATCATCAACACAAGTCTAACAGCTCTGGCTATAGGTCAGAACAGATGTTAAGCAGTGATGTACACAAGCACAGTTTTATACCCTTAGTTATCATAGAGACTTACAATGCCCTAAGTGCCTACTACTTTTCTGTCAGTCTCCTGATGTCTCTGTGAAATGCTGTGATGAGAGAGATCAAAGGGATTCTCCCCATCCCCAGCTCCCTGTGAAGTGTTCCTTTGCCCAGCTCAGCACAGAAAAGGGGCTTGCTGTACAGACACTCTCCACACACACCTTGTGTCCAACACAGTGAGAATCCACTGTCATTTAAGGGATGCAATAAAACACATTTGATCTTTAAAGCAAGATGCATTTTTTCCTTTCTTTTTATGTTGCATGGTTCTTTAGCACTGCTGTAGACAAGGGCTTACTAATTGTGGTTATGATCTATTTTCAAGTCTTACAGAGAAGAGTTGGGGAATGAAAATGCCTCTAGTTACTGTCTTAGTCCTTTCAGTATAGTTAAATTAAGAATGATAAAGCATGATCACATGCATGATCACATCATAGGCAAGGCATATGGCATGAGCATTACTGAAAAATGCCAAGATAGGAGAGGAAAAAAAAAATTAACTATGCAGCCTCAATTTCAACAACTAAGCATGCTGGATTCAAGAAGCCTGGCATGCAATGATCCACCAGTAATCCTGCACTTGGGACTGGTTGGGATAGAGCTAACTTTCTTCATAGTAGCCCCTATGGTGCTCTGTTTTGGATTTGTGACCAAAACAGTGGTGACAGAACACAACTGTTTACACTGTTGCTGAACAGTGCCTGCACAGTGTCAAGGATTTCTCCATTTCTTACTCCATCTTGCCAGGGAATAGGTTGGGGTGGGCAAGAGGACACAGCTGGGACAGCTGATCCCAACAGACCACATAATCCCACACCGTATAATGTCATGCTCAGTAATAAAAACGAGAGGTTGTTTTGACAGGGTTCTCATTGCAACATCTGAGACCAACAAGGCCCTCACAAGGGTTAACCCCCTGAAGACAAAGGTTTCCCTCAGAAGCAGCAGTACCCACATCGACAGAGAGGCTTGCCCTGCACAACCTAAAAGGCTCACACTTTTTAATAGTCTTTTTTATTTTTGAACTAACAGTAAAACTGAATTTTTGAAAAAAAATGAGAAACACTGATACTCAAGACCATTATCAGAACTGTCCTTAACAGTACTTGCTACATCCAATATCACTAGAGCAGAACTGATGCATCTTTTTTTGACAGGCTCTCTTCTCAACAATACACTTTTTAATATCCAGTGAAGAGTAACAAATCTGAGTTAGCTAAATAATTTTAATGAAATAGGTATTTGTATCTTCCAAGCTATAATTAAAAGCTCATTTACTGCAATAGATACATGTAAAAAGGTTTTCAATTTAGGACAGTTAATTTGAGGGAACAAAAATCAAAAGCTTGGACAAATCTCATAAAAATATGAGTGCAAAGGTTTTTGCAATACATTATGTTACAAAATGAGAACTGAAGCCTTCACACATGCCATTAAGAAAAAAAAAAAACTTGTCTATTAAACAAGTAAAAATATTTGAAGGTGGAGTCATTTGTCACAAAAAATATACTAGGAGATCTTACAACATAAATATTTACAAAGCACACATGTTATTTCACATTGCATTACTACCATTGCTTGTTCCATTAACTGATCCAACAGACCAGCTAATTGCTTGTGCAAAATTGACTATTTGCTGTCATCCATTCAAGACAGAAGCACAAACAGTTGCCAGGGGGTAGGAAGCTTTAAAGGGTTGTTTTCTAACCAAATCTATTAAATAATTATTATGTATTTTTATATTTAGAATACTGATCATGGGATCATCAATTAAGTTAGAAAAATGCACAGACATAAATTAATGTTACAGAAGGATAAGTATGACAAAGTTTCTAAGAAAATTGTGTCAAAACACTGTTTACTTCAATAGCATGAACTGAAAGGCATATAAAATAAATTGTTGCATAATGAATTTCAACTAAAGTAGTCCTGAATATGTGTATGATTTTATAGGATGTTTCAAGACATGTATGTTTCCCCAGAAGTTTCAGATGCTAGAATTAGATGAGCAAATTCAGCTTAATATCTCTAATCATTCTGTTTGTAGAGAAGCAGTTCAAAATGCAAAATAAGAAATTAACATAACAGAAAGAATATTAAAGAAATCAAATTTGGGACGGGGACATTGTCTACCTTGTTTTTTTTGAGTCTTGATTCTGGTTTCTCATTATAGCTAGCTGGCAAACATACTAAAAGTGGTAAATGCCAATATTAGCAGCTTATTATAATATCATTAAATTAACTAAATGAAATACTGGGGTATAAAAGCTGGATGAAGTCTGGCTAACATGTGTTGCTTACACCCACACACACTGCCTCAACAGAGCGATGCACAAATCCTGCAAAGCTATTTGCCTGAAGCAGAGTGAACAATGAGAACAAGTTCAACATCTGCCAGGGTGTCCAACTGCTCACAACCATTTTTCTGGTCAGAGGGGGCATTGTTTAAGTTGACAGGTTCCTAATGGCCTGAATTATTTAGCAATTCTCAAAAGACTCTTTCTACTCATTAGAGAGGAAAATGCGAACCACCCTAGCCAGCATTCCCTTGCTCCCCGGGAGCCGATCATGCTAATTGAGGAGAACATCACAATGTGTCCCATTTTAATCACATGAGTTAAGCAGGCAAGAGGCTTCTATTATCCTCACCCTACAACGAAAGATGGAGGGCGCCACTCCCACAACAATGTGCACCTCAGTTTATCATCATCTCGGTGTTTTTTAAAGCCTTCAGTCTGAACAAAGAGGGTATGTGTTGCTGCTAAGCACTACACCCACCCAACTAAGTAGAAAAGTAAAATAGATTAAAGAAAAAATTGAAACACACAGTTTGAAGCCCAAATGCTAAGTGAGCAGCAGTAAGCATCTCAACATATGGGAAGTTAGGGGGAGGCAAAATAGCTGTTTATTGATTTTTTTTTTCTTCTCATCTACCATATGATTAGATGACAGGTATCAACAAAACAGAGTAGCAGCACAGAAGTTACAGACAAGTGACAGTCATAGCTAAAATGCCAGACCTTTCAAACATATTCCCACCTCTAATATACATAGAAATGCAGGGGAATGCTACTAGTAACAGCAGCTTTACCTATGATGGATTATTTCTGTCACTTAGGAGCAATCAAACACGCTCTGCAGCAGTAACTATCTCACCTAATCCTAGCCTTTCTCAACAGGGGAAAAAATGCAAGTCTTACAATCAACAGGACTGTCTTGTTTTCTTCACAGCCTCCAAAATTTGGAATCTCTTCAAAACCTAAGATCTGAACAGAGTTCCTCACGTAAACTTTGTAAGGAATGTTAGTACAGTAATTAGGAATGTCTGCATTAGACCTCTTTTACCAAAACACAGACCATGTGTGAGAAGAAAGAGATTTACAAATGCATTCAAATCTGTAAGGGAAGACATGTAAATATTTGGTAGACTACCATTCGGAACACAACAGCTATAGAGAACTGCCAATTTGATGGAAGGACAAATGGAAGGAGAACACTTCCAAATTAATATTATTACTTCTGTTTTTAAGCAACCACAATATCAATAAGAAACAGCAAAAATGAATTACCTTTATGCATATAATAAAATTCAGGAAATTCCTTTCTTATTCTTTAAAGAGATGCTACAAAGATAAGCCTTTCAATTAATGTGATCAAAAAGTAAGCCACCAGTTTACTTACAAAATCTTTATTTTGTGATCTGCATATAAACATTTCCAGAAGCAGAAGATTAAGTCAGTGAGCTAAATGGAAAAACATAAAATCTTCTGCTGGCATGACATTGTGATTAAATAACTAACTAAAAGCCCAAAAAAGCAGAGAGACAACATGATGCTGGCCTATTCAGCCATAAAATTCATTTCCAATAACCACATTTCAGCATGTAGCTTAGATCATATGTAGCATTTTCCTATTTGAGAGCGTGCAAGATTGATTGTTACAGGCTCAATTGTCCCATACGCAGGCAAACAACATGTAAGGAATGATTAAATCATCAAGACTCCCCCACTGAGCCTCCTACACAAGCTTATGCTCAGGCAAAGGAGAGGTGGGGTCTCTCCCAAGAAACAAAAGCAGAGGATTATGCTAGAAGCCCAAGACCATCTGCACAAAGTCATGTGGCCAGGGATTTCCTCTTCCCCTTGCTGTGTGCTGGGCATCCTTTCCCACTTCCAGTCTGAGCTGCATGGTGGGCAGCAGAGCTGGACTTAATTCCCAGCTCAGGGACAAAAGAGAATCAGGGGCCAGGGGTTTCTGAGACCCTCTTTGCCCATACTTACTGCCTTCCAAGCTAAGCCACTTAGGGATGTAATCCTTAATACCCCAATGTGCAGAAGTTCATAATGTCTGGGTCCCTGTAAAATTCTGCATACCCTCGTCCCAGCCCAGCCCCTCTGGCATTCCCGAGAGCAGAGTCAGCCAGGCACTCCCACCCACCTCCCAGGCACAGAGCAGGGGGCTGTCTGTGCAACCATGCTCAGAAGAACACAAGCCTTTCCCCATGTGTATCCCAGTTGCATGTGAATTAACAAGCTGAGCATCAGCGTTTTGTGTTTTCTATTTTCTCTAACTAATTTAAGTTCCTTTCTCCTTGCCTGAGGTAGAAAGATCAGGGAAGAAAAAGAAAAAAAAATGTTCTTGACCTCAACAGGATATCTTGTTAGGTTATGGCAGCCTCAAGGACTCTTTCCTGGCATTTGAGAGAGGGGTTACAACTAACATTCCTGTTGTTTCACTTTTTCCATGAGGCCCAGAAGGTAATTCTATAGCATTTTTCCAAATATAATGCAACATTAACTCTATTTGCAGTAAAGGCAGCTCACAAAGCAATGTTTGGATGCTCTTTGACTTCAGTATCCCTAAGCAACGTGCTGCAGCAGATCTGTTTTTCCGAAGTGGTCAACACCTTCTAAACAACACTCATGCTGTGTGAACAGTCTACTGTGTGGCAGCAGTTTCTGAGTCCTGACTGCTCTCTCCCTCCTTATCAAGCTGCCTTTTCAGCTTCCTGAAGTATTATTGCTGACATAATGGCATTGTTAAGACAGAGCCCAATCCAAGACAGCCACAGATAATAGAAAGACTTTTCTGGGCTTTGGATCAGGGCAAAAGCAGTGAAAGTACCCAGAGGAAGAAGTCCCCTGCTTTTCATTTCAGAATACTCCTTAAAATACGCCTTATTCCAGGTATTTTATTCTTGACCTGAGCACTGAGGCAATATACTGAAACATATCTCCCATCTTAAATTTAGATTAGTGCATCTTTATTATTTCAAATTTGCAGGAAAATAAAGTAAATTTTAAAAAATCAAGAAAATATTAAATTAAGCAAACTGTCACCTTGTTTAACAGTGCTAAATACAGAAAAATAATACTCTGTTCACTGAACACACTCAATACATACTGACTTTATCAATGCTGGCATTAGTTTTGCAATACACATGGGAGAGTCTGCAACCTCTTCTTGCAGTATGTATTTGTGAAATGCAAGATGACCTCAGGACCATCCCCAGGAAATCCTTAACTCCTCTCTATTCATCAAAAATATTAGCAGTCATTACCTTCCAGGTCCAATCAAATCTTGTTAAATACCCCCGAAAGACATATATAAATTGGTCAACCTTCCAATGCAAGATTCATGTCTGGACCTAGATTTTGAACAATATTCAAAAACAAGGAATGTCTGGATCTCAAGGTTTTACTTAATTGTGTCTGGAATAAATCAAATCCACTGTCTAGATTGCACTTCAGCTCTGCATTTCCAAAGTGCTTCCAGCATAATATTTTAATCTGGTCAAATCACTATTTTTAGTAAGTGGAGATAGTAAAAAGTTTTCAAAAACACGTTTGATAAAATAATTTTCTTGAAATGTGAAATTGGTGGAGAAGGGCAAGTCCATATAAAATCCTGCAACATGTTTTGGTAACTTACCATTTTTTTCAGTTTTCCACAACAAACTTCTACAGCTGACAACTCTGAATTTGATAAACTAACATATACACAGAGAAAAAAAAATGCAGTAACCTCATTTTCCATGTGGTGCATTTGCAACGTTAAGGTGAACTGTCATAGCTCAATATCCCTGACTGACCACAAGCCCTCTGTAGTGGGGACACTTGTTTGGCCCAGCAGCATCTGAAGAACTGAGCAAAACTACAATAGTATGACAACAGTACAGTGTTTTTAATATGCCTTGTCAGTCCCAGTTTTAAAGTTTGTAGCTATTACAGCAAGCTAACACCTCAACATGAACAAAAGCGAAAACTCAGCAGTGACCCTTGCAGAGACTGCAAATATTTTTTTAATTTGTTCCTTGTTACTTTGTCAAGGTACACACAAATAAACAATTTTAACTATGAGCAATTCCATTATTAGGAAATAAGAATGGCCAATTAGCCAATGGTCGTGCCTCACTGTAAAAAGCATTTCCTGATTTTCAGAGAGACCTTCCTGTGGCTTCAGGTTGTGCCCATTGCCTCTGGTCGTGATGCCAAGCACCAGTGAAAAACAGCCTAACTGCATCTTCTTTGTACCTTCCCTTCAGATATTTCTACATGTCAGTGGGATCCCACTGAACCTTCTCTTCTCCAGACTGAACAATCTCAGTCCTCAGTGTTTCCTCATCCAAGAGGTGTAGCAGTCCATCATCCTTATGGCTCTTCATCAGACTCTCCCCATGCCTTTATTTCTCTTTTGTTCTGGGGAGCCCAAATATGAATGCAGTATCTCAGATGTGGTCTCACAAGAGTTTAGAGACAGAAAAGCAGGAGAACTGCTGGTCTGGTGTTTTGGGGGGACGGGGGGGGGGGGGGGGGGGGGGGTGGTTTTTTAGGAGTTTTTGTGGTTTTTCTTTTGCTACCATTGCTTAAGAAAACTGTTACTGCAGTGAGGTTCAGAACTACTTAAGCATGAAAGAGAAGGAGGGGAACCAGAAATTCATCTCCACACTTTCTGGCAGCAGAGGTTGAGAAGCCCTTAAGCCAAACACCTACCACCATTAGCTAGCCACAGGTTAATGGGAAAATGGAGATGCCAGCCAGTGCCACAGCAGGAGTCTGATTAGAGCTTTCTGGCCAAAAGCTGAGCTGACAAGCTCCCCACAAGGCCAGAACCCCTCTGCCTTGGCATGAAGACAAGCCCTGCATCACTACAAACCAAAGCTAGTAAATGTAGCTCATTGGCTCACCCATTTGGTGCCCTTTATCATGCCTGCTTCCTACAGGTTTCTGTGATGGCCATTATAGATGGTGAAAGAAAGCAGCTGCTTCATTTACATCCTTTGGCAGGAACAGGCAAAATGTCTTTCTCTCCTTGGCTTTGAAATAACGAAAGGAATTTCAAACAAACACAAATGGATGCATGTGCATTTCCTAGGGATAGAATTACAAGTCAAACTTTGTTCCTGTAAAGGAGATCCATCTCCCTTTGGAACAGTCTCTACAGAAAACTCTCTTATTCTGCAAGTACAGGCTGAGCATAGAATTTGTCCTATTACACCATGTAGCACTTTTCCCCTGCTTTGCACCAACATAAACGAATGCACAAGACAGAAGGATCTTGAAAGATGTTCCCTGCTTCTACCACTTTTTGTTGAAGAATGGAGTGCAAACAGCAGATTTGGTAATGCCTCTGTCATTCATGCTTATTGGCAGAGGAAATAAACAATTATAATAAAGCTTGTCTCAATCGGCAGGGACAGCAGTCTTTCTAAAATACTGGAAGTTGTTTCAATTAAACACCTGAGTTCAGAGCACTGACTCAGAGGATGGCATTTCTGGCAAGCGTACAACATGGACTAAGCGTTGTTACTCTGGGAAACAGTTTCTTATGACTCCAGAAGTACCATTTACTACCCAGGAAATGCAATTTCCATGGAGAAAAGCACTTTGGCTATGCACTGATTTATATTTAGACCTATCAATTTTCCCTTTCTCTCTGTATTATTGCATTTTTTCTCATACTACACCAAGCTTAATGTAGGTACTCTTAGGAAGCCCATAAACAGCAATTTTCTTCCTGTACTTGGCTTGTACTGCTCAGCCATTGTACTGCTTTTTTTTTCTCTCCCCTCCCCAGGGACTAGAATCACCAAGTTCTTTCACTTTCTCTTATAATACAAGTCTTGCTCAATATTTCTTTTTCTGGTTTGTATTGCTGTTTTGTACTCTAGGAGGTGATGTAGCCAGTCAGGATCCAAATGAGGTGGCAGTTGAAACAGTAACTTTATCCTGCAAGCTCCAGGTCCACAGCAGAACTGGGGGTGGCTAAAACAGTGAAAACATGAGCTCCTTCTCAGAAAAACTAAGTGCAAAACCTTATGAATTCATATTTGGCTGACTCTAAGCCATGAGGTCATACATAAGATTTGTCTTTTAAATTAATATTAGGTTATTCTTTAAGAGGAACAAAACCCCACACAAAACAACAACAACTGACTTTTGTACCATTTTAAAACAAATTGGCTGGTAACACTTACAAGTCCAGCTGCAGGACAAAGAAAACTACAACAATGCCAGACTGTCATCTCCATCAGGGGATGACATCAGTTACTCATCAGGAGTAACTTCAATGAAATCAATGCAATTATTCTGAAGAAAAGAAGGAAACGCGGAAAAAAGAAAAAAGGACAACCAAGCTGTTCTGCTGAGTTTAATTCACCTATTTCACACAGTTTCATCTGTCTCTCTGCTTTCTCTGTATATCAGATGAAGACTGAACCTGTGGCCACCCTGGAACACAGGGTAAGAGAAACTTGCATTTCAAGAATACATTAAAGATCTTCATGACTTATGTAACTTAGTTACATTATTCACTATTGCCACTGTTCCCTATTTCCTTCCAAAAATGGTCACATCAGATTTTTCTGAAGACAATGAAGGCTATGGGAAGTGATGGACTATAAGGTCCATTTTTTCTTCGCTAGAGCATTCAATTTTCCAGCTGTCTCTGTCCCTTTAGAAAACACAGTAAAGCTGACAAACGGGAAAACAAAACCAAAACATTCTTACAGAGGATTAATCCAGCAGGAACTCCATGAACTGAACAAATTGAAACTGTAGCAACCCCCCACTCATCCCCAAAAAAACCCCACAACAAATGACAAAAGTATTGAAACTGTCTCATTTTCTCACTAAGATTGCCTGAAACCAGATGGGGTTTCCCAAAGACATATGGTCCTACTTATATTAAAGTAAAATTCAGATCTGATCATTTTAATCCCCCATAGCTAATCCTATTTGCCTAACCAAGAGTTAAAATAACTAGCACGGCTCTCCTTCCTCTGCTGGTTCACTGGAGGCATCTACTCTGCTCTCCCTTGCTTTAAGCACTCAAGATAAGCAGTTCTTAAGGGCCATAAGACATTACCCTACAGATCATATAACTTAAATATTCTTCCTCCTCCAGCTTTTGGGAGAGAAGTTCTCCATTTTCTTTATCTCGTGAAGTAGACCCTTAAGAGAATGCATCCCTGGGTTTTGGGGTTTGTCTTTTGGTGGTTTGTTGTTTTTTTTTGTTGTTGTTGTTGTTGTTGTTGTTTTCTGGTTGGTTGGTTGGTTTTGGGGGTTTTGTTGGTTTTATTTTTTTTTGCAAAAGCTGTATCTGTTTTACTTAAAACACCAACAGACAGAAGAGGAAACTTGCAACTACAGCAACATAGGTCATTAATCAGTCTATAAAATTGTTGTCAAGACCTGGACAAAATTCACAGAATCTTCTGTATTCACAAAGTTTTCACCAAACATCTGTAACAGTGTGAGGCAACGGGAGTCTAGAGCACTTAAGACAATTGATTTTGCCAAGATTATGTTATGAAACCCCCCAAAAACAAAGATACATGGTGCTCAGACCGTGTATCTTAGTGTGCCTTCTTTTCATTGACTTTAAAAATACATTTTCCACCTCACAAATTTTAACTTCTTTTATTCGTCTCTGTCCTCAAATACTCACCATTGTCCTACTTGTTCCTTTTCTCCCATAATAAATTCCATTTTTGACCAACATCACATAGCTTCCAGGTGTCATTAGCTGTCTCCACACTTATCACTTAGACTTTTCATGAGGGGTTGGAGGCCAAGATATCTTCAGTGTCTATGGTTAGTTGTCCTGGAGCACTAGGGCACAGCACCTGACTGGGTGGTGTGGAAGGGGCTGGGAAGGAGGGCAGCCAAGTCACACTTTCATAAGGCTTTTGAATTAATTTCTGTTAGTTCCCTTAAATAACTGTGTACTTTGATAAACTTTCTCCAATCTCTCTTGTTGCCACCACATTTAAGACATTCTGGACAACAAAATAGAATAAATACATTGTTTATCCATTTTTATATAACTCAAATCTTTAAAAAACCAAAACTTGGCACTTAAATTAGGAAGCCATGAAAATTTCACGTGCAAACGTACCCAAAAAAGTGCCAAATGAAAAATTTGCTAAAATTAGGTACTATCATAGAAAGTATTAAATAGGAATGGTTCCTTATAACGTGGCTTACTAATGTACAAAAAAAATAACTATGATAGCTTCTCAGTTGCAAAACAAAATTTAGCAAGGTAATTAACCCTGGATAACCAACCCAGCTCTAGGAAGAGAACTTGTGCCCAGTACAAAGGAGTACAACTTGTGCTCAGTACAAAATGAGTCTAACACACTCACTACTACCATACATAGGTGACTCTTAGGATGGCAGCACAAGTCATTCTAAACCCTCCTATGCTGAGGAAGTCCAGTTTCCACAAACATACGGGATTTGAACAGGGCAAAAGCCTGCAGTCAGACACACCAGATGCTGGTCTGTTTTTCTCTTACCCCAAACCAGTTCACATTAAAAACTCTGGCTTACCACCAGGGAGGGAAGTGTGCTGGTCTGTTCTGCCCTCCCTTCCCACTTCCCTCCCAGGCCACACATGAAGGTAATGAGAATGCATAAGAATCAGACAAAATTCATGTTTGTACAATAGATGCACTCAGATGAGGGCCTTGCAGAGGCACAGCATGAGGAGGAAACCCCAAACCCCTCTTTTTTCAAGGCTGCTCCCCACAGGGGCAGTTATATGCAATGCCACTTAACTCCATGGTATCTTTTACTCACCTTAAAAGCAGACTAATTTTTATTGTTGACATTTTTGCAGAACAGAATAAACACAATTTTGAAAAGAGAAGAGAAGATTGCACACCACCCCCAAGGGCAGGGTACAGTCTCTTTATGCCCACTCATACAGCAAGGAAGTGATGAACTCGTGGTGCTACTACTTGCAAATTAACTTTCTAGTTGAAAAAAAAAATCTTCAAATGCAGCTAACTACTGTAATGCAGATGAGATACCAGCAGCAAAGATACCACAGCAGCAGAAAAGAACATTCAAGGGCTCCATCTTGATACCCTAGGAACCAATTTCACTTACAGCAAAGCACGTACACCAGCTTTTACATGACAGCGAACCTGCCAAAACTAAGGAAATAAAAATATTGTTGAAAATTGCTGAACATAATTGCCTTCCATCCATGTACAGCTCTTGGAGCAAAGCATTTGAGCTGCCAGGACTGCAGAGACTGTTTAACAAAGCCAGTCAGAGGCTGGGCTCTGCTTTTGCTGGGTAGATGAGCACATCAAGCCTGAAACAGCAGATGGAGGAGTCTGAAGAAATTCAAGGTCATTGAGGGAAATGCTTTTATCCTGGCCCTGAGATAAATCAGGACAGCACTGTTTCAGTAAAGTCATAGTTGAAAAGTGGACTGAGATGTTAAGGAAAAGTAGAAGATCAATCCTACTGTCTCCTGCTGCTGGATTCCAGCTGCTTGCTGAAGGGAGGACTTTATATATTCACCATAAAGGAACAATTCTTCTTAAAAGAAATACTTAATTCTAAAGGTCACTCTGCTTCCTAATGTAAATAACGCAAATAGCAAAACAGCACCAAAAGGCATGCCAGTATTTAACACAGGAAATACTACTGCTGACTTTCATTTAAAAAACCCAGACAGCTTAAGGACTGATATCTATTTGTTGGTCTGACCTCTTGGGTCCTTGAATCCACTCAATTATGTCCAAAGAAAAGTCTTTTAAGGACACTCAAAAATATAGTGGCACATACTTCATGATGGAAAGTTATTCTTTTGCTCTTCATTCTTCTGATAGACAATCCCAGGAAGCTGCAACTCTCGAGATCTCTTGATGGGCTTCTCCTGTAAGCACAGTCAGCGGCAGCAGGGTCAAAAAGGAAACTACCTACACAACAATTTTTAACACTACTTTTATATTTTTGTCATTTTTTGTTTTTAAGAGTTACGTTATACAGAAGACAAAAGAAAATGTGTACAGTTTCTTGCAAAAGGGAAGCATTTATCCACTTCTATGTTCTTACTTTTTTTGCTTTAATGCTTTCTAATTTCCACTGAGCAAGGAGAGAAGGTAAAAATGTAAACAGAAATAAGTGATGTATCCTTATCCCAGTCAGCTTCCTGTCCTGGTTTGCATCACCAGTGTCATGAAATGAAGAACGACACAGTATGCAATAGTTCTCTCAGCTTTGAGAAACATGTTAGGGGGGTGCCTACACTGCAGAATGCTGAGCCAGAGCACACAACTGGAGCACTCAGGTTTCTACATGCAAAAAATATCAGAAAAACATTTTAAGCACAAGCTTAACCTTTAACACATCTTTATCCCACTGAGGTCCTGTACCTTGAACTACTGCTTAAGGCTTAACTGATGCTTACTCCCTTCAAAAAGCACTTTTTTTAAAAAAAAAACGAACCTTCTTTAACATTCCTGAAGGTGAAATCCCAACTAGACCAAAGCTGACATGAGATCACTTCCTGCAGAGCCAGGATTTCACTTCCAGCTATGAACTTTCTTCAGATTAGCCTGGGACAAACTGTGTTCCTACACTTGTGAGATTATTAGGTTACTAGTACAAAACCTGTGCCCTCTCTGTGTACCTCTGCCTGCAGTCCCTGTGGAAGGGCTAGACTGTGGGAGGGCGAAAGCATCAAGAAGTCCAAAGGATGATAGCTAAAGCACATTAATTGCACAAATGAATGACAAGCAGGTTTTTGTCATCTTTGTTTGTAAGGTTCTGGCCCCGCTGCCTTTTTTCCCCATTAACAAAGATCATGTTGGAAATTTTTCAAGAGAAGAGAGACTCTCAGGATGAACTGGTCCCTCTTCCTCATCCTCTACAGGCAATGTCCCAAGAATTGAGGACCCAAACATGGCAAAAATCAGTATAAATCAACAAATTTCACTTTTGAAAAACTTTTCATGCTTTAAAATTCTTTTTAAATATTCCAACTAACTGGTGCTGCAGATTCTCCTTTTCATCAAGAGCAATCTTGATGTATTTTTCCTTATTGATGTTTGAGGAGAACTAAGAGACAGCAAAGGTAGTCAGATTAACAACCCTAACCTGCAGAATTCCTTATTTTGATATGGATACATTTATCTTGCACATAATTTCCTGCATTTTGCATCCATTAATTTAGAGGAGCTGCAAACAGGGAAGGAAGCAGGGAGCATGGAGATAAGAGTGCTCCAGATGATGATTTTTGCAAGGCTGCAAAAGTCTCATGAAACTCGGTGCATGTGCACTGTGTAAGGAGGGGCTGACAGAGTGGAGGCAATAGCTTTAAGTCCCTTCCATCCTGCCCAATAAATCTGTGTCTGACAGATCCCCACAGGCCTATATATCATTTTCTTTTTCTTTAATTAGGAGACCAGCTGCAACTCCTTGGCCAGAGCCCAGCCAAGCTTCCCATGCTGCTTCTCTAAGCTTCTCCAACAAATAGTGCTAAGAAGCAAAGAAAGTGAATACAAAATTTAGCATGTGACAAACTCTTCCATGTGTGACCTCTGTACCAGGCAACCTGAAAATCTACATCAGACTGATTTATGACGCATAAAGACACGACAAGGCAAAAAACAAACGGATCTGGACAGTCCATGAACTTTATTTCCCACCCATTCTTTCCCCTTTTCACAATATGTACCATTTCTGCACAATCTGAATGAACAAGAAGCACAGATTCCACGATAAGTACATGCCATCTACAGCGGGGTAGTTCCTTGGTTAATTCTGATGAAGATGCAGCTAGTTAAATATTTACTGGAGGGAAGCATACTGCCCCAAAGAATGTTTTTGAGAACTTAATCCCAGAAGCAGGCAGAGGCCAGTGTCACAATTTACTTCTGTTCAGTATATCCAAGATAATGAAATACAGCTCCCCACAGTCCTTTCACTTCCTCTGTCCTCCAAGAGAAAAGTAACACTTTCAGCTATCTTTGCTGGCTATCTTGGTACTTGCCACTGGAAGCAGCACTTGCCTGCAAAAGGTTGAAAATCCAGACCAAATCCAAATGGTGCATGCCAGTCTGCTACCAGTGAGCTGAGGAACAGAGGAGATTTAACTGCTGTGCCCTGTGTATTGTCGATCCACCTCTGCTCCTCTTTCCCCCAGAAACAAAATTTTGAAAAATAAATAATCAGGAAATAAAATCATTCCACAGCAGGCACTATATTTCTGTGGTACACAGGCACCTGAGGTGCAGATCTGATTGAAGCTTGCGAGCTCAGGTTACCCTGAAAGCTTGGCACCCTTTGAACTTTCCTCTTTCAGAGAAAGGAAAGGAATAAAAGGCTACTGCTCCTGCCTGAAAACCTCCCCAGCCTGGCTGTTGCCACTTCCAGCGATGCTCTGCTCTAGTGGCACAGGAAGCAATATGTACCCATCCAATTCTATCCTCTTTGGAAAGCAACAGTGGGGATGCTCCTAAATCCATTTTGAAGCTTATTTCACAGTAAGTCTGTATAGCTTCCTGGAGAGGCCACATATGATATCATCAGCTTAAGGCTGGAAACACCAGACAGTTCTGGAGTAGCTTTTTAGCAGGACAGTGAGAAAACAGGAACAGCTGAAATCATCACTCTCTCCTGCTCTCATCCTGAGTTCCACATCCCATTTCCTCATTCTATCTTCAATCATGTCCCCAAGGTGTTCATCAGGGAAAAGCACTCAGTATTAAATGCAGAGCCTCTTCAAATGCAATCAGATGGATAATAATGGGTGGCATTATAAATTAGAGAAAGCCATTTAGAAGGACAGTGGACGAAAAAAATGTGTGCAGTAAACAATCTTTGATTCACCTTAGCCTTTCAAGATAGTGATCAGACTGGATGCTAGTTTTCACAGGACACAGTGGGGGGAGATGAGGCTCTACACTCCTACAGACTGGTTTGATGTTCTGCTGTTACAGTGATAGCCTCAGTAGTCAGAACGAGTCAAAGAAAAAAATAAAAGAAAGAACTGCTGGGAATGACAAGTCTCTCAAGATGGTAGGGAGCACACTAGGCTGCTACCAAGTAAAGTGCACTTAAAACCAGTCCATGCTATGATGCTTTGTTCTCTCCTTTAATAACAAACGGCAGGTCACAGGTTTGCTGTAGACAAAAAATACTGGTAAAGGCTCATTCAAGGTCTTTTGACAGAAGCTTTAATCTCTCCCAGAGCACCACAGCAGGATGGGGAAATAGGTGTTGCTGTGTTCCCCTGGCAGGTGCATGCTCTCTGCTGAGGCACTGGAGTAGCTGAAGGCATGGGCTGGTTGGACAGACTCTTCAGCTGCTGGACCCCTCAGGCACCTGGATAGGGAATGGCTGCGTGGCAAAGCCAGTGCCTGCTGGAACTGTCATGACCATCATGCCAAGAGTGAAGGTCAACCACATCCAACCATCAGCAGGACTGGCTGCCTGTCAGGATCACACTAGCATGGGGAGCAGGGGACTGAGGAGGCAGCCAGAGAGTGACAAAGGGCTGGGTGTGCCACAGGAATGTCCTGTCACCACCACCCCATGTGTACTAGGCATCCATGAGCAGAGCTGCCAGCTCCTGGTCTTTCCTGTAAACCCTTAATTCCTTACATGGCTCTGGCCTTGCCCAGCTGCACACAGGCAGGGCAGATAACAGGGCAGGAGGGCAGGACACATTAACAACAGCAGCCCCTGGGGTGAGATTAGGCTCCGCCTAAGCCTTAGGGGATATCGGTCCCATCCAAAATTGCCCTGAAGTAGCCAGCTGAGGACTTAGATAATCAATTTGGTTTGCTGCTCAGACTGTCCTTTGCTCCCAGTTATTCATCACTGCTCTGCTTAATTCACCATAAAGGAATTCCTGAGGAACTGCCCTGCCTTCAGGAAGGCTCTGTTTATTCAAAGGAAAGACCAAAAGTGCCAATAATTGAATAATTTCACTTGGCACCAACTGCTTAATTTAAGCAGATTTCTTTAGCAGAGGAGCAGCTGGGGGGGGGGGGGGGGGGGGGGGGGGGGGGGGGGGGG
>VZUI01007476.1:0-21207 GCA_013401135.1 Cettia cetti
TTCTCTTCTCTTCTCTTCTCTTCTCTTCTCTTCTCTTCTCTTCTCTTCTCTTCTCTTCTCTTCTCTTCTCTTTTTTCAGACAGGAGAAATGTGTCTGCTGCAAACACCCAGCCCTGGCTCCTAGTTAGCACCTCATAGGCATCTGCAAGAATTGTAATTTTTCTTTTTGTGAAGAAATTGGGTTAATATGACCTTTTTATGAGGAAAAAGTGAGCATTAAATAAGTGTGGTGAGAAATGTTTGCAGCGTGGTCAGGTCTGAAATGAGCAGAGCAGTGTGGGAGCCTCTGCCATCAGTTTGAAGCAGAGAAGAGAAGGAAGAGGGAATGGGCAGCCCTGGATTATCTCTGAGCTAAAGGAGTTATTGGTTCAGGTGCTACGATGGCCTAAATTAAAGAGATGATTCACCCCTCTTAGTTGTTTTAAAGTATAATTGGGGACTTTGATGCTTTTTTAGGGAAAGCAGATTACCAGCTGTGCCTCACCGGGAGCTGGGTGAGCTGGAAGATGAATGCTGCTGAGAGAGTTGAGCACCAGCTGGAATGAACTCGGTGCAGGAAGAAGAAATAAAATCACCAGTCATGAATACTGCACAGCAAACAGCATCACATCCCTCCAGGCAGTCTCACACCTTCAGTGGGCACATTTTGTAAAGCTCTCTCAGGTGGAAAAAATTAATATTTTTTTTTGTTCTCCACCCAAAGTCACAGTGACAAACTGGATTATCACTCCTGGGGGCAGCAGGTGAAAAATCATCTTGATTCTTTTTCTGTCTTTGCTTTAGAAACCACCTGTTTCAAAACTGAATTGAAATCCTGTTTCCACTGGCCTGTGAAGAGCTTTAATGCTCCATTTGCCCTGAAAGAATGTGGCCTCTCTTCCTGTCAAAAGGAGCTGAGTGCATCTTCCCAAACTCAGCCCCTAACCACACTGCCACGGATATCAGTTTTCACAGCCTGAAAAAAATAAAAAAAAGAACCTCTCCCTCTGCCTGCCATTCTGGGGCTGACTTTGCCGTTCCGGCAAGTTTTACTTTCAGCCAACTTCAGAATAAACCCCAAGAGGAAAGAAAAGTTCAGAGGCTGGACTGGATGACACCATGCTTGAAGCTGTGGTTTCAGGCTGATTTTAAGAGGGTGTGGATGCAGCTGAGCTTGGGGCCAGTGCAGATGGAATATGTGGGTTAGTTTAGTAGAGACAGCAAAAACAAATTAGTGGCTAGTTTTAAAATTAATAATTAGATTAACTAATTCAATATAAGAATATATAACAAATATAAGAATATAATGATAAAATTAAATACAAGGATATAAGAATATACTTCTTCCTCCAAATAAACTAATAAAACAGTATTTTATGAGCAGGAACTTATCCCCAACTTATGAAAGTTCTAAGTTTTATGTCTTTGCATTATTTATAGGAAAGTAAACACTTCAAAATGTTTTTAAAGTTTCATTTTAATTCTCATTTTCTGTGGAGAATTTTCTTCCTTTAGTGTGTGTTAATAAATGTAGTAGAGCTCTGCAATGCAGCATAGTTAAAATTTGACCAAGCTATTTATTAAGAGGGTTTCTTTGTGGTTGTACTGAGAGGGGGAATTGTGAAAAAGCAGAAAACTCTCCTAGCAGTGCAGATGTAGGCCTAGAGTTAAAAAGATACCAGAATGAGGACGTGGAACAGTAAAACTGTGGGTTTGTGCTGTGCAGAGTTAGGCCTTAGCAAGTAGAAAAATACTTTAAGCAAGAGAATAGAAAAGTTTAATAATGAGGCTCTGTGTTTCGTTTATAGAAGAGTATAAAAAGCTCCTGAGTAGCAAAAAAATATGAAACAAGCACTTGTTGTTAGATATAAGGGATAGGTGTAGTTTTCAAGATTGGTTTATGCAGATGCCTGTGAGCCCTTAACAATTTGCTACAAACAGAGGGAATTTCAGCTGCTGCTGGCAGAGTGAGCTGTTGCCACCTTTCAATTGTCTCACCCTGCAATGAGGCTGATGTTGCAATAAAAGCTCGAGGAACATCTCCCTGCAGTCCCATCCCATGATTAGGAAATCACATCCAACAATACCTGGCCTCCCAACCAAGGAGGGCAAGTTGGGAGGCCAGGTATTTCCATTAATTCGGGCAGCACTGAATATTTTGAAGGAATTGCACAGCATTCATGGCTCCTGTCAGCTGGGAAAGGGGCTGAATTCATGCAACAAATTATTCAGAAGAAATTGTTTGCCAGACTCTCATTACGAGCTCTACAGAACAGAGGAGCTGATACATCAGATACAATTAACTTCATGTTATAAAACCCTTTTGGGATGTAAACACTACACCCTGCCAGCCCTACTGTACTGCAAGGGCCTGGTTGCTCATGATTTGGCAGCAACCTGTTAAAAAAGGGATTTTTAAAAATCTTTAATTTTTATTTTCTTTTTTAATCTGTTCCTGCTGTGTGCATCAGCAGGGAGCAAAACCCTTTAAAATCTGGGAGATTTTGTCCCCTGTGTGTCTGAGGAACGGAGCAACACCCCAGAGCAATGCAAGCAGAATCCAAGGGTGACGTCTGAGTGTGACTAAGCATTCCTCCAAGCAGTCAGATTTCAAGCTCACAAGCAGTGAAAAGGATTTTAGCTTGTGTTGCAGCCAGCAGGATTTTGCTGAAGGCAAAACCAGACCAACACCTGTCTGCTTTTTGAGTCAGATCCCAAATTACTGGGCCTTTGCTCAGAGCAGTTAATGAATCTCTTCAGGACAAGGCACCTGCATTCTGCTCAGGGCTCTGTGGCCAGCCTACAATCTGTGGGGTGAAGAAAGTTCACAACTGCTTCACAAAAATGAGAAGGCAGCAAAGCAGATTCAGCTGACACCAAGGAGTCTGTGCTGTTTCACCAGATTGCTCGCAGCAGCCCAGAAAATCTTACTCCTGCCTTTTTGAATGCACTGTCTTGGACTTTTAATGCAAATTTATATTCTTGTCAGCTTCTATTTTTCAGTCATTTCCCAGCTAGGCTTCATTGGCCAATGTGAAATGTATTTTTAACTGATAGGGACCTCAGTTGAAAACAAAAATAGCAGTGGAAATTGTTTCATTTTCTTAACAGCCAGGGAAATAAACATCAATTAGTTGCACTGCTCTGCACTGAAGCAATGGGAGAATAAAGAGAGATGAGTCCTGCAGCTGAGTGGAAAGCATTTCTTGAGCAATTTGGAAGGTGAAGTTCATCATAAGTGCTCAGAGGCCAACACTGTGTGTTCCTAACGAAAATATATGTTGGGCTTTTTCAGCATCTATTGCTATCATTTATTCAGAAGGAAGTTTTTAGTGCTTTTAAGGCAAATGCTGATTTTAGAGTAATTCCATTTAATTAACAGAACCCTAAATGATGTTTGCATTAGCAACTAACAGAAGAGAGACTCAAATCACTGCCATCATTCCCTGAACTCTCACAGAAAGGACACTTAAAACCATATCACTTCCTGAGTCAGGGAAGAAAAGAGCATTAAGGGAAAGAAAACCAAGAGGCCTCCTGCTGAGATAAACATCACTCCTCTCTGATTTGCTTTCTCCTTTCTGGAGCAGCAGCTCTGATGGTGACCATCAGAATAACCCAGAGTAGTGGTTCAGTTTCCCAGCCTGTAAAACAGCAGGGAGCACTTTGGCTTCACATCTACATTGCAAAGAGGGAGAAATGCTCTGTAAAACACTGCTTAGAACCACTGGTAATGCACAGCCCTCATCCTGTGCTGCCAGTGCAGGGCTGGCTCAAGGAATAGCTGAGATTTGGGCTGTGATGAACCTGCTCCCAACAGCCTCTAGGAAAGGAAGATTCCAAAAGGTGTCACTGCGTGCTCTCACATGTCAGAAGTGCCCAACTTGAGCAAATTCATATTGAAATAAGAAGTGGAGGGCCAAGCTAAAATAAGGAGGAGGTCAGGGTGCATCCCCAAGCTCTAATGTGACTTAGAAATATTCCCAGTCGTTGAGAAGCAGCTTTTACAAATGATCACAGAAGCAAAAAGACCACGCAGCTGTCAAACCCCAGTGCCTCACACCAAGTACTGGGAAGGCTGAATAAGCAACTGGGGTTTTCACTTTTCTTGGGGATCAAAGTTCTCTTGCAGGGGTGCTCCTGTGGCTGTGCATGTGGGCTGGGGCAGGCTTGGGTAGACAGGGAAGAGAAGGCAGAAGTGGAAGCACAAAAATCCGTATCAAGAGGCTGGAGCGGTTTTGGAGCAGGGTCAGAGTGAATGAGAGGGGAAAAGAGAAAGGCTCTGTGATTGCTGGAGAAGTTGAGAGTAGGGAATGTCAAGAATTAAGCTCTCCTTCTAAATTTCACTGAGATGCCCTTTTCCCCTGTGGAAAGTTGTTGCATTTATCTTCTTTTTGCCAGGGTCAGGATTAAATGGACCAGACGGTGTTTCATGTTGGGACTCAGAAGTTTATTAATTCTTATCCATGTTACAGTCTCACAAGCTGTCAGAGCTACAGCACTTCTAGCTAACAAAGTAAAAATGGAGCCCTATCTCTATCCCTACAAGGCCTTTTAAGAACAAACTGTTCAATTAAGAAATGACACCTGAATTATTTTTACTGTTAGCCCAATAACCAACCACCCATGGCCCACAATGTGGATTTTTCTATCCAGTTACAAAATACCAACAAACCCATGAAGAAGAAGGTGAAAAAGAAGGACTCAGCCTCTGCCCTAAACCCTCCATCTTGCTTTATATCTATTACTGTGTTCTAAACCCTGAAACTCTGAGTTTTGCACCCTGTGCTATCACACACTTCTATCCAAACTGCACAGCCACAATTCCAGGGCTGTCACTCAATTTTGGGAGCCTTTTCCACGGACTCAGCTCAGTGCAGGGTTTGCTTGGGGGTCAGAGCCTGACAGCACAGAGAGTCTGGAATTCTCAGTGCCCAGGGCTCCAACATAAAGTCACTGTGATACTTTTAAACAGATAAGAGAGGGCAGGGCCATGGACACTTGCAAGGCGGTGGCAGCTCTTTCCTGGGCCTCCTCCTCTCAAGGTGGCTCAGCCAGATTTAAATTGAGTACCTGCCTCAACCTCCCACCAGGTTTGTGCCCTGCTGCAATTAAAGTGGAAGTTTAAACCTTATTTCAAGCAGGCTTTCCAGCCTGTCCCAGGGGAAATAACCACGGGAGATGGGATCTATAAGGATTTTTTTTTTTTGCCCAGGATAAATTGTGGCTCAATAAAATGCATAACAGGAAAAAACATTAAAGGAAAATGTTTGCCACTGTAAAAATCAAGTACCCATGATTTAGCAGGTAACAGATTTAATGCTGCCTGTGTGAACTTTATTGTATCTCCCCCACCCCACAAGGGTGGTTGATTGCAATGTCATAAACTCTTTTTTTTTTTTTTTTTTTTCTTTCTGCAGAGCTTATGTCTCTCTTATGGAGGAAATTTGATTTTCTAACTGCATAATATTTAACTAGAATATATTGTTAATGTGAACTCCTTCTAAGCAGCCTGGATGGCAGATGCTGGGAATTTGAAAGTGGCTGTGTAATGTTATTTGGGATGCTTGAACTGCAAAGGTTTGTGTGCTGCTTAATTTTCTCTGCATGTAGCAGAACACAGTAAGAAGTATTTGCAGAACACAATGTAACTGAGGGAGAGAGAGAGAGGAGTAATTCTAGACTGGGGTCTGTTTAAATCAGTGCCTTCAGGAAGGAAATCTGCAAAGTATCTTGGTTTGGAAAGGCAGGTGTCTGCCAGGGAAAGCTGGAGCTTCCCTTGGAATGGAGAATGTAAACCCCCTCCCTCCAAATTATTACAATTTTGTAAATAAAGGAGCTTTTAGGCAAAGATGTGAATAGGAATAACAGTTCTTTACTAGGAATATTAAAAACACAAATGTAGTAGCACAAAAACAAACAAACAAAAGCCTGGGGATATTCCATGCACATTTCATCCAGGACACACTGCAGGATGGGTGCTGCAGCTGCTCCCATCTCCTGCTCTAGGAGGAACTGGGAGGAACTGTGCTCCCAGTCCACCAGCACTGGGGCCTCAGAGAGGTGGGGATGTCAAGATGGATGCATTGAAGCACTGAGGAAAGTGGAAAGGGAAATTTAAAGTAAAGAGGAAACAGGAACTGTTTGAGGGTTGCTAAATCTGAAGTTAAAGAATGGCAGCAGAGGCAGCCACAGTCACGAATCTCTCTTTGGACTGGGCCAAAGCACTTAGATCCAAAGTAATCCCTCCACATGGGGTTATTGGATATAAATATCCAATAATTGCCTTCAACATGGAAGAACAGGAACTGGTGGTGATCCATCTGCAAAAGCAAAGAATCCTGTTTGTCTCTGTGGAAAAAAAGCAGAGGAAGGGAGGCTGGTGCTGTTGTCAGCCCCTGCTGTGTGCCTTCCAGCCAGCACTGTGAAGTTCCAGGCTGGATTGCCTCCTCCCAGCACTGCCAGAGTAGGGCAGGTCCAAGGAGGGCAAATCCTTCAGGTCCTACTTCTAGCTGGAACTGTTTGATGTTAAACTGAAAAAAAAAAAAAAAAAAAAAAAAAAGAAAGAAATCTGTGTTAAAAGGAAGATCAAATGACCCCACCACCCTTTCTGCCAGAGGAGGCAGCGCTGTGGAATATTTTTAGGGATTTTTTGAAATTTAATGGTTTGCACTTCATGATTTTCTGTGGAGAAGAGAGTGAAATGGGGGGGAAATCTTCCTTAGGCTTTCATTCCCCTGAGTCATAGCAAGCCTCTTCCCATCCTTTGCACCAGAATAATGTAGGCTGGCTGGGAGAAGTTCAAGTCTGACTCCCTGCTCCAAGCAGGTCCAATTACATGGAACAGGGACCAGAGTGACTGTGGGATTGCCCTCCCTGCAGATACTCAAACCTCAGCTGAGCATGGCCCTGTTCCAGCACATTTGGTGAAAAATCCACTGCCCTATTAAATGGAGAGTCGCAGAAATAAAGATTATCGACCACAGCATTTTCCCATAAAAATATTGAATCCATATTTTCTCCCATGATGTCAGGGTGTTAAAAAAAAAATCAAGAAATATTAGCAGATGCAATTAAATATTCCAAAATGAAGTGCAAAACATTTTCCCTGTGTGTTTTTTTTGTCAGAAGCACACAGTTCCCCCAAGGGTTTTTTTTCCCCAGCTTTGACAGAAAGGGATGTTCTTAGGGTTTGCTGCCTGGTCTCAATCTTTCCAGTCAGCTCTGACTAGAACTTTGGATAATCTCACTTTGTGATGGGCTCCTGGCATACAGCCCAGAGCCATCCTTGCTTGGACTCTGCAAAAAGAGCTGGTGATGATATCTTTGATTCTTTAACCCCTGCACTGGCTCCTCTGCCATTGGAAAGTCTCTAACCCAAACACAGGGAATCCCAGAGCTGGGGGAGTGCTCCCTGCATGTTGTTTTGGCAGGCACACTTTCCTGAGCAGTGCTGCTCTTTGCAGCTCAGTGTGGCTTTGTCTGGCACTGCTCTCTTCTTTCATTGTTGCACACTTCCATTTTAGGGACTGGATGAACTTTCCTGGTTTGCTCCCGTTGTTTCCAGGTCCTTCAAAGGGTCTTGGCATTGATTAAAAGACGGGAAAACTGCTTCAAAGGCCTCTTGAAGACCCGAGGACAGCTTTTAAGCACTCATCACACCACCGTGGCACATCTGAGGTCATTTGTGCAGGGAACCCCTCAGGGGCTGAGGGGAAGGAGGGTAGATGCCTCACCTGGGCATTTTGCAGGGTGGAAATGTCATTTCTGTGTGGAAATGTCTTTTTTTGATCACAGGAAGAGCAAATCACAATGTCAAGGACTCTGACCTTCCTTTGGTCAGGGATGTAAGGCTGCCCAAAGGTTCTCTTGTGCTGGGCAGAATTATAAATACCATATAAATACCACCACAAAAGCACCACCATATAAACTGTATATCTCATCAGTTATGTCCCCTTAATTTGGCAAGATTTAATACAGTTTAATTGTATTAGATATTATTAAATATTATTCTTTAATAAGATTTAATACAATTTAATACAGCTGGAGGAAGCCACAGGAAGGGCAGCCTGAGAACTGCTTTTAGAGGCAGGGCAATCCACCAAGCCTCTGCATTCAAAACTTCTGAGCCTTGCCCCTGAAAGCTGGGTTATTCAAATCCTGACACGGATAGAGAGCCCTTCTGTTCTGCCTGCTGGCACTCATTTCACAGTTTCCAGCCTTTTCACTCCATTTCATTAAAGAAGAAGGAAAAGGAGGAGAAGGAGAAAGTGAAGGAGAAGAAGTGGGAAGGAGAACAGCAGAAGCTGAGATTCTGGTTCTGGATTTAATAAATGGATTTATTTCTGCAGGTGAGTATGTGTCCATGCCTGTAGGTAAAATGCACATACATAAACAAATACAGACATCTGTACATAAATATAGGTACACAAATACATATTTATATTGACAAATAAATATCCATAGGTATAAATAAATAAAGTACATACATGCACATATATATACATATGACTTATCTCCAAGAACAACTGCCTTTTTTTAAAGCTGCTCTGTTTCCACAGAGCAGCTCCTGTACAATTCCAGCACCTGGCTTTCTGAGCACAGATGTCTGCTTTATAGATGAAGGAGCTGGCTGGACCACAGGTTTTGTCCTGGAGCTGAGGATAAACCTACTTTTCCCAAGTTGCCTCCCAGGGCATTTTTCTGCTACTCAGCTCTGCCTCCTGGAGTGCTCTTGCTCTGACTTGAATGAACAAAATGATACCAGCATTCCTCTAGGAGGGAAATATCCATGCTGAGGGCTATCAGCCCCAGGGCTCGTGTTTAGACAGACACAAGAGCAAACAGATAAGTTTTCCCATCTCTTCTCCTTCATGGCATTGGCATTTGGTCAGGACACAGCCATTCCTGTGTACAAGTGTAGCAGAAATATCATGCACATCTTTTACCCACCTGGATTTTCCTACCAACAATAAAAAGAATGCATCACTCAAATGGCTTTACCATTTATTATTGGCCTTTGTAGTTGTTGGGGTGTTTTTCTTCTAATACATGAAAAATAAGTGATCTGTTCAGGTGAGTTGGCCTTTAATGGCTTTCAGCATTTGTTGGACGAGTCTCTGAAGATAAAGAGCTCATAAGTGCCAGATTCAGCTGTTCATGCCACTGGAAACCAGGGAAGCTGCAGGTCATCTCCTATTCAACATTTATGTGGCTCCACAAATGAGAAGAGCACAAAGCAGCAGGAGTCCAGAGAATCTCTAGGAATAAAGGTCCTGCAGTAAATTATTGACATTATTTATACCTGAGGCTGAGCTGGTGAGGAAACCTGCTCTGGCTGTGAGTGTGGGGGCTGCAGCTGAGAAGGGGCTTCAGTCCCAGCTCAGGTGCTGCAAGAGGGACTCCAGAGGGGCTCCTGGATGCTCTGACAGGGAAGTTTCCTTAACATGAGGATGGCTTGGGCCCCTGGCCCACAGCTGGGCTGGTGCCAACACCAGGTCGTGCCTTTGCCTGTGTCTGATGCCAAAGTGATCATCCCAAATGGAGCAGCTGGCACCTCGGTCAGCTCCTGCTGCCAGAAGAGGCATTTCTCCCCAGGGCCTGAATGGGCAGAGAGGGTGAGAGCACACAGGACTGTGGCAAAACTCAGGGCTGTGGGAAAGGGGAGGGCAAAGCTGATTTTACACCAGACACATTTCTGTTGCTCTCCCATTCTTCAGCACTGTCAAGCTTTAAGATATGGCTGTGCAGGGCTCCTCGTGGAGACACAGAAGATTGGAAACAACAGATTCCAAGTCTCCTGACAGCACCCATGGCACTGGGTGTGACTGTGTTGCTTTTTTTCTTCTTTTTTGACAGGGTCAGGATTAAATGCTCGAGAGATGGAATTTCGTGTTCAAACTGAGATATTTATTAATTCTTATCTATGTTACAGTCTCACAAGCTGTGAGTTCCAGCTAACAAAGTGGAAAATGGCTCTGTCTCTAGCTCTACAAGGCCTTTTAAGCACAAACTGTTCAATTAAGAAGTGATACCTGAATTATTTTTACTTTTAACCAAATAACCAACCACCCGTGGCCCACAATGTGGATTTTTCTATCCAATTACAAAATCCCACCCAGAGCCATGAAGAAGAAGGTGAAAAAGAAGGACTCAGCCTCTGCCCTAAAACCTCCATCTTGCTTTATATCTATTACTGTGTTCTAAACCCTGAAACTCTGAGTTTTGCACCCTGTGCTATCACACACTTCTATCCAAACTGCACAGCCACAATCCCAGGGCTGTCACTCAATTTTGGGAGCCTTTTCCACGGGCTCAGCTCAGTGCAGGGTTTGGTGGGGGGTCAGAGCCTGTCAGCACAGAGAGCCTGGAATTCTCAGTGCCCAGTGTTCCAACATGACTGTTCTTTTTACAACCCAACCCAGACCTCAGTTGGCTCCAGCAACCGAGGGAGAAGTCACGGCCCTGCTGTTCCAGCACCAGTGTGCACCCAGCACTCCTGCCAGCTCCCAGGAATGATCTGTGTTCCATTCTGGATGGCACAGCTGCTCTCTTGACTTGGCATGTCTGCCCTTCTTGAGTTGTGCCCTGCTGCTTCTTCTGGCACTTCCACATATGAGCTCTCTCACAGGAAGCTGTCAAGTTCCCTTTGCAAACCCCTTCAGGCCTGGAATGTTTCACTTACTTGGACAAGACAGCTCTCCTCCTATTAAAAAATAAAATAAATCAAAAAAGAACAAACCCAAGAGAATCAGAGACAGTAAAACTAGTGCATGAATCCAGCTGACCTGCAGAAATTTGTACATTGGTTCTACAGACTGTCACTGGCCAGCTCCTCTCTGCTTGTTGCATATCTGGAGGAGAATTTCTGTGAGTCACAGGCAGAGCAAAGGAAACAAAACTTCTGCTCTGGGAATGAGGGATGAGAACAAATTGTTGTTCCTTTGTGGAGCTGATGTGCTCTTTGTCACTTCAGGAGTGCCATGGAAATCCAGGTCCTGGGCTTGCACAGGTTGGTGTCTCAGGGGACAATCCAGATTTCTCTTGGTTTTTCTCTGTGCTGTCGCTTGCTGGGAGAAAGCAGCAGATAAAGAACTCCCAGATGAGATGAAGAACTCCCAGCATCACTTCCAAGGTGTCAGCTGTGAACTTTGAAGCCCTGCACTGTGCAGGTAGCTGCTGGCTCACACTGCACTGGGGGGTGCACAGCCCCTCTGCCTGCCCTTGGCTCTTCTCTCCACAGGACTGATTAGGGACACATTCTCTTGCTTCATCTCCATTCAGGTCATAATGTTAGATCTGCCCAGACAAAGATTTGGCTGGCCTCAGTTTTTTTGCTGGTTTGTTTGTTTTTTTTCCTCCAATCCATCTCTCCTTTTTCTTTTTTTTTTTTTAAGACAAGTAAAATCAGGTTATTATGAAGGAAAACTGTGCCCAGAAGGCAAAATGCTTCAATAAGAGAAAAAAAAAAGGAGAGGAAAATACCATTCTCTTTAGCCTGGCAGTAGCCAGGAAGCGCTGCAAGTCTCCTGGGAGGTCTTGTTACTGCAGATCAGAGAGGCTCAGAGAAGAATTGCCTGGTTTGGAAAAAATCTCCAGAAAGCTCTTAGCTCCATCCACAAGCCACTTCCCATCCAGCAGCTCAGCCAGTTAAATATCTTGTGAGCCTCCTTCAAAGCAGTGATCTAAAAGCTGCAGAGTGTAGAGTGGGATGTTCTGGCCCCGTGTTTATTCACAAATACATTTATGCCCTAAGCAGGTTGAAATTCCAAGGCAGGGACAAGAGCATCCAGGGAAACAAGGGAGTAGGCTGGGAGCATCCACAGCATTTAGAGTTAGCATTTAGAGCAACCTGGGGAAAGAGTCATCAAGCAGAACCACTCCACAAGCAGAATGTTCATCAAGGGGAGGAGTGAACAGACTCTGAGCGAGTCAAGGCAAGCTTTCCCCAGGACACAGGTGCTCATTTCTTTTTTAGCATAATTCTGCAATAAAAGCTCTCCTTCCCCTAGGCATTAGTGGCAGATGACAAGCCATAAGCGTGATTGCACAGCTAAGATATTGCTCTAGCTGCAGCTGAAGGGTTCTTCCCTCAGTAAATGATACAGGCGAGAAGGTTTGCACTTCAAGCACTCCGAAAATCGGAAAAGACGGAAGCGTTTGCTGAGCTCAAAATAGAGCAGTGCATTCACAAATTACACTCAGAACATTGGAATTTTATTCTGAACGAGGCAACAAATAGAAGGCAGGCCAAGTACCCACCAGCCTGATCAAGTGCTCAGCAGAAAGTGCTTCTGGCTGCACTTGTGATGCACGGCAGTCACTACAGCGCTGCAGTCAAAATATTTGACTTTGTTTATAGATGTCAGAAACATCGCTGAAATTTATCTTCCCCAAGTGACTGTGCTCCTTCCAGGGAAAGATAAACAAATGCTGCTGGCAGTGCTCTCAGATCTCTGAGTGCTCCAGGTTGTCTCGACTCATCTCGGTGCCCAGAGTCGCTCTGAGGCAGCAGGAGCTGCTGGGGCAGGTTCTCAAGGAAGTGCTGTCAGCATGCTGCCCTTCTCCACCTGCCAGCCAGCCCCAAAAGGGAGATGCAGCTCACTGCAGGCTCTGCCTGGGCAGGAGCCACCACTCTGGGCCTGGAGAGCTGCTGAGGTGACAGCTGTGCTGTCCCAGGGAAGGCACCACCTTCCTTGCACCCTGAGTAATCAACTGCTTCTTTGCTAATTGCAGCAGGGAGCTGTGTCTGAGCTGGGGCATTCCTCATGGAATGCTGGAGAGAATCCCAGGGAAAGCCTGAGGTGGTTCCAGGCCTGAGACCTGGGAAGCGAAAAGGAGGGGTTGGCTTTATTTAACCTGTCCTGGAAATTGCCTCCTCTGTCACCTTGCAGCCTGCCCAAGCAGCTCCACACTGGTGATAAGCATAAATATTTAAGATTTCACATTAATGAAACAGCCTCTCACGTGCCCTAAAGATAATAGCTGGCGAGCTGTCACTCAGAACGCTTGAGGCGTGAGCAGCTGCATTTTCCCCTGCAGCAATCTCCCTCAGTGAGAACAGTGACACATTAAAGTTCACCCAGGCAGCCTTTCAGCAGCTCATTAGACACAGCTGTGCATTCTGCCTAGCATTAAAGCAATTCACTTAGTAATTAACTAAATGTATGGTAAGACATTTTAACTAATATTGCTTTCCTCGGGAGAGTGGTTTTTCATCCATCTCAATCCCAGCTGAGAGCGTGGCAGGGGAGCATCAAATTCCAGACGGGATGGGGGCATGTTGCCTGTGAAGCCCCTGCATGGCCCTGGCAGATTTTTCCATCTCAGCATCTCTGGTCTTCCTGCAAATCAAGCATCTGCTCTGGAATTGCCACCCTTCTCTCTCCTGTCTTCACCCTACCCCTTCAAAACAGCAGTCCTAGGATTTCCCCACATTTTCCTCTCCCTTTTTGGACTCCTGTGTTTCTCCTCCAAGAAGTTTCTCACTTTCCTAAAGAAGTATGGGATGCTCCCTAAATTTAAAATGAACACACACCCCAGCCTCGAGACAGAACTGAGTATAATAATATGAATATATTGTGTAGCAGCTTCCCTGTATCTTGCTTTGTAACCAGAGAATGGAAGTTAATTGGCATAAATCTTATTTTGGGATACTTCGGCCTTGTCCTGGAATCATTCAAAAAGTTTGTTTTGCATGATGCTTGTAAAGGAGATGGAAAACTCCAGAACCAACCTTACAATCTCACTCCCTTACAAATAGTTTGCCATGGGCTGGAACCTCTTTTCCTTGTCAGTACAATGCAGCCTGCAAAGCTCAGTGTTGCTTCCCCAAAGCAAAAGACACTCAGTTCATTTCCCTTAACAGAAAATTGTCATTTTCTGAAGTCAGGTGTTCAGCTTTACACTCTTGCAAGGATCTATTTAAATTTAAAGCCATTATTTTCTCAGTGGCCATCCATAAAGAGAGAACAGTTTGCTCCTGTAGCAGACCATGCAATGACAAGAACCATTTATCCATGGCAGGGGTTTCTTTTCTTCTGGGGATCTTCTAAATCTGATAAAGACAGAACAGATTTCTCTGCATGGATTTGCTTTTGCTTGGAAATAGGATCTGTGGGGACACAAAGTGCCTTCACCAAGAAAGACCTCTGCTCTTTGCCAAGTGACTGTCACACCGTGGCTCATGAGGCCTAAAGACCAAATTTCCTTAGCAGAGTTTATTCTGCGCTTCAGGCCCTGAAGCTCCCACAATTTTAGCTTCAATTAATGGTCTTGAACTACTCCCCAGCACTTATGGGATTTTTTTTCCTTGTAAAATGGAAGGGGTTGCACACCCTGAGTGGTTTCAAAGGCTAATAGCATTCCATAGGATGTGTCCTGGAGCAGAGCACCCCAAACGATAAAAATAATCCCTTTCAATTGCTTACACTTGTAAACTTGCACTTGCTCAAGCAACTTTCTATGCAGTATTTTAAAAATTATTCCCTGCACACAATGTTAATTTCATTGCTTCACTTGGGGGAGCAGGGAGAAGCTACTGTAAGTAGTTATTTTTTATTATTTCTGGCTATAAACACTGGCAAAACCCAGTAAATGAAGCTGGAGTTCCAGTGAAATCTCTCAGCGTGGAAATTAAACTTCCTTCTTAGGAGGCCATTCTTCTTTAGGCTTACAAAAATCCTTGGTTTAATTTTTTTTTTTTTTCCCAAAGTCCAGTAGAAATAAAAGGTTTCTGCCTTGTTCTTTGCCTCCTTCATGGGGCATCCTTCCAGGTGTGTGTTGTTTGTGCAGCTGCCTGCACATCACCTGGCTGCAGGAGAATCTAGTGCCTCACATTGCTTGGGTTTCCTTTCCTTCAGCCTGTTTTCCCTAGGCTTCTGCTGAGATCTTCATTTGTTGATGAAATCTTTCAGCAGCTTCTTTAGGAGGGTGCCAAGCAAGCAGAAAATCAAAGCATGCATTATGCATGGGAAGATACTAGTTCTCAATTTTTGTACAATTGCTTAGATCAAATCTTGACAGGATGTGGCTGTGAAGTTGTTCCACTGATTCCCAGTCACTCTGTAATTGCCTGGAGATCTCAGCCTGTGAAAACATCACAGCACCAGCCAGGGTCTCTCCAGGGGTAGCCTCCTGCTGTGGGTAAACCCCTGTTGGAGATAAAAAGTGGAAAGCACAGATAAGTAGAGAGCAATAAAAAAAAGGAGGAACATCTCAATGGGCTGTGTGAGAAATCCACCAGCTCATAGCATTGGCAGACAGGGAGTTTACTTATTTTTTTAATTTTTTTTTTTTAGTGTTGCATTCATTTTAAATTTCTTTAATCTCTGATTTGTCAGGAAGGGAAAAAAGAAAAATCTCCTCACCTCTTTTCTAGAGATGTAGCTTAAAGAGGAGATGACAGTATGCTTCAACTTTTTTTAAAGTCCTCTCAAGCAAAATGAACATTCATTTTGTGCCTGAAAGCATCTGTTTTCTGAGCCATAATTTCTCATCCCTGTTATCCACAATGTACCCTTTGGCTTCCTGACATTCTCTAGAGATGTCCCAGTCCCTGGCAAAATGTCACTCTTATTAGGACTGATTTCTTGAGTGACTTCTGTGAAAACACTGGGCTCCTCCTCAGGAGGACAAGGTTCTCCTTGCTGCTGGGAGGGGAGCAGCCCCCCAGACTCTGAGCACTCCTAATTTTGTGCTGCTACTGTGGGCAACCAGCACGAGATTTGCCTTTTTGCTTGGTGTTTCTTTGTTATTTGCTATCTCCTGGATGCACAAATCAAGGTGGGTGTTGCTCAGATGGGAAGCAAGTGGATGTGAGGTGCTGGGCTGCCACGGAGCAGCAGGGCAAAGGATGGTGAGTTTTGGGCAGGAACACCCTCCAGCACAGCAAAGAGGCAAAGCCAAGAAAGCAGAACTCTTTGAGCCATCTTTTCCTGCCAGTCTGAGTCACCTGAGTTCCCAGGACTGACTGCTAGAGCTTATTTAACAACGTTGGAATACTGGCAAGAGAATGTTGCCCTGAGGGTCCTGTAGCAAAAATTGAGATCCTGCAGGGCAATAAATAAATATCCTGTTATCCTGGCAGGTACCACAGAGGGAAAAGCTCCTTGTGGAGTGGCCCCATGACAAACACTGCTCTGGCTTCTCTCAGTTTCATAGACAAAGGAGAAATTCCAACTTAAATCCTGTAGGTTTAGTGCTGGCAGTGAATGCCTTGGTCCTGCACAGAGTTTCTGCTTTCCTTTGTGGTCACTGGGATCTTTCAAATAATGAGTGTGGAGTATGGCTTGTTCCTGCCAGCAGTGGGATGGAGAACACACAAATAATGTGAAGAGCAGCTCAGCTGCTTTTTTTACTACTCCTGTGTGCCTGGCTGCTGCCACACAGAAATCAACCACGATGCATTTGGTGCCAGGTAACAATAATATTTAGAGTCAGGTGAATGTTATCCCGAATGGGGGGAATCTCTGAGCAGCCTCTGGGTCTGCCAGACTTTGCTTTATTTATTGGTCTGAATAAGTGATTGACTGTTTGTCTGACCGCACAGCATTCAAAACAGGTTAACTGTTATGAGTGAACCATGGGCACTGAGAATTCCAGGCTCTCTGTGCTGCCAGGCTCTGACCCCCAAGCAAACCCTGCACTCACCTGAGCCCGTGGAAAAGGCTCCCAAAATTGAGTGACAGCCCTGGGATTGTGGCTGTGCAGTTTGGATAGAAGTGTGTGACAGCACAGGGTGCAAAACTCAGAGTTTCAGGGTTTAGAATACAGTGATAGATATAAAGCAAGATGGAGGGTTTAGGGCAGAGGCTGTGTCCTTCTTTTTCACTGTCTCTTCATGGCTCTGGGTGGTATTTTGTAACTGGATAGAAAAATCCACATTGTGGGCCATGGGTGGTTGGTTATTGGGTTAAAAGTAAAAATAATTTGGGTGTCATTTCATAATTGGATGGTTTGTTCTTCAAAGACCTTGTAGTGAGATAGAGACAGAGCCATTTTCTACTTTGTTAGCTGGAACTCACAGCTTGTGAGACTGTAACAGTGATGAGAATTAACAAACATCTGAGTCTGAACACAAACCACCATCTCGAGCATTTAATCCCAACTCTGGCAGAAAAGAAAATAAAAAAGTAACATTCCCAGCACAAGCAGTGGTTGCAAGGCCCAAGCTGACCAGCTGTGTATCAAAAATGAAGGAGTGACCAGGGAGAGCAACCAACAAATGTTTTAGATATGAACATTGGTATCGTATTTTATTGGGAAGAGGCAGCAAGGGCTTCACCTGGTGCCACATCACACAGTGCTGTCAGGTGCAGCATCACCAGAGCTGCTACAACTCTGTGGTGCATGTCCCTGATAATGGAAACACCTGGGATTCTCATGTCACCACCACCTCCATAAAACTGCTGCTTATACCCAAATAATTAGAAAAGTCAAGCACCCAGAACTCCTGAAGAAAATAAGTGATCAGACAAATGTGAGAGAGACAGAGAGGAGGAGAAAGCATGCTGACCAGGGCAGGCACACAAATCAATCAGTGAGCAGGAGTATTATTATTAAACACCCACTGAAGATTCCAAACCACTGAAAGCTGCCTGCTTCCAGCACCTCCAGATGAGCAAAGATTTGCATTGTCCTTGCCACTCTCCTTGGTTGCAGACCTGTGCTCCCAGAGATCCACTCTAGTAGCAGCATGACACAGGCAGGAACTGCAGGGCTGGCATTTGCAAAGGGAATTTTGATTTTGCTGCCACAAAACAAAGGGGTGACCACCTAGGAGATGGTGTGTCAGTCACTGCTGCCTGGCTGAGGAGAAACAGGTTTTTGGCAGAAGCCCTAAAAGCACTTTGGTACTAAAGGCACACCCTCATGGATCCTGTAACGGCCTTGGCCTGGCATACTTCTGACACCTCATTGGAACAGGATTCCTCCATCAGCCCCCAAGATATGCAAAAGCAAACTCCAGGTTTCCATGGAGAATCTGTTCTGCTGTCTCCCTGCGTGTCTGGAAGTTCCTACCAAGGAGGAGCCAAAGCAGTGTGATGCATTTGTTTGATATTGCTTTTACAATGGGAAAATGAGCACTGGGGATGGCTTTAAAGCATTACAGATTTACAAGCAATGAGCCAGGCAAAAAAAGCCAAAAAGCAAACAAAACCCCAGTGTTTTATGCTATCAGTTGTTTAAAATTATCAGTCTTGCAGATGCAAATTAACTAGATTGAGAGTTGGCTATGGGAAAACCCTAATCAAAATCGCATCTCCTCTGGGATTTTTTATCTGCTGGCATTAGAGTGGAGAATTCTTCCTTTATTGCCCTTGTGTGGTGCATTATCAGCCTGCATTGTGCCCCTCCCAGTGGCAGCAGCACCCTTCACAAATCCATGGCTAATCCTGATCCAAATCAGATACCAGATATGATGGAAGTTTTTTCTGTGCCCTGAGACAGCAAAGAAATAGCTGTTCACATCACTTTGCTGAGAGTACTCCAGTGCAGGACAGAGCTGAAATGTGTCTCACAGGAGCAAAGCGGGACACTAAATGCAGGTTTTGCTCCAAGAGGGTTTAGACCCTTTTAGAAAGTCTTTCCTTAAAATGTAGCTCCATTTTTCAGAGGGGCTGGGAAGAAAATAAGTGCAGTAACTTCCAAGAAGGAGGAAAATCGCCCTCTTTGAGTTTAATCTTTATATTGAACTCCAGGAACCAGCTTTCAGGAGTGTAAATTACTTTTTCCTCCATCTTTATTAATCTGTGCAGCATTCTGAGAGGGTGGTTAGTGCATAAAGCTGCTCCCCACTGGCACAAGACAAGAAAACCCAGCGCTGCTGGCACTGCTGGTTCTGAGCAGCTGTCCCAGAGTAACAAGGTACAGTCATTTCACTGCCTGGGTAACAAATTTGTACAAGGCAAATCCCTTCTCTTTGGTAAATGATGCGCAGAAAGTGGCATTTCCATTACATCACCCAGTGCATAAATATAAAAGAGGGTTTAATTCTCTACATGACACAATTACTTCCAAAAGGAAGGACTGGAAATAAATACCTCAGTGAACACATCTGCAGGAATTTATGAGGGACTAATTGGTTTTATCCTCAGTGACACAATCAGGGTCACGTCCTGACACATGAGATATCTTGACACTGTGAAAATGGGCATATTTAAAGTGCCAGAAGATAAGATAAAAAAAAAAAATCCTGCTTAAAAGATTATGTCTTGCATCAATTTTCTGCCAGCAGCTAGCCTGCCAGAACACTACAGGAAATTCTTCTTTACAGCTTCTGGGGTGTATTTTTGTCCCATAAGGGACAAAGCAATCATTGTGTTGCCTGTTGAAGGCACTGCAGGCTGCTGATGCAATGAAGCAATTTGTCACTCTGCTGTACGTATAATGTTAAAATAACTTTGCTTTTCTCTCTGCTGTTACCAAAAACTTAGACATGGTGGTAGTAGCTGATATATTTATGAGGGAATTGTCTGTGTGGTTGGGATAACATCCAGTGGAACACAGAATGAGGACCCTGCCACTGATGTGCCAGCTCTCAGTTGTCATTTATTAGTTGTCATATCATGCTGTCTAAAAAAAATATGGACCAAGGCCCAACCTGGAAGTGAAAAAGGGAATGGACCAGAATCACTGCCAAGATATAGGCATGCTCAGAAAAGGAAGGCCCAAGCAAAATAGCCCCTAAAATATTAGTAAATCAGTGAACTAATTCATGGAAAATATAAATATGCATAAGGGTCTGTGAATATGCAACAGGCTGATGTAATGGTATTAATGATATCAAGGTATTTAAGGGGTATCCCCAAAGATACCAGGGTAATGCCAAGCACCCTTTTACCCCTTTGCTTTATTTCTGTCTTCTACTGTCTTTTTATTTAACTTCTTATATTTTACCAAGAGACTGAACTTCATTTTTCACAAGCACCAGTGCTGTGAGGAGCAGCTGAGGGAGCTGGGGGGGTTTAACCTGGAGAAAAGGAGGGGTGGACTTAGTGCTGATTACTTGTGAGTTTGTTATAAATACAGATTATAAAATCGGGTTTTTATCAATTATTTTACAATTATTAATTTTTATAAAATCAGTATTTATCAGATATGAAGATAAACACTATATGCATAGTGTTAAAATAACTTTATTTTGTTTCTGCTATTAAAAACTTAAACATGACAATGGTAGTAGCTAATATAATAGTGATAATAGTAGTTATAAGTAAATAGTTTAGTCAAGATAAATTCCAATGAACACGAAAAATAAAAACAAAAATAATAAATCTACTGTCTGAAAAAATTATGGACCACAGCCCAAACTAAAAATGATAAAACCACAACCAAAAATCACACATACTCCAAAAAAGCAGACTCAAGGAGGGGGCCGTGCTGAACAGTTCTTAAAAATATATAAATATACATCATAACCTATAAATATGTAACAGGCTGATGTAATGGAAAAAGTATTTAAAGAATTTCTCCAAGATAATAAGTGTGCTCATAGCTAAACACCCAAACCCTAAACACTTGCCAAACGTCAGAATTTATTCCAAGTGTCCGTGTGGAAAACGAGGTGGTTTTTTTTTGGTAAAATTAAAAAAGTTTAATAAAAAGATTATAGGAGATAAAGGTTAAAACTGCTGGTGTTTGGCATTTAGCTAAGAGTACTCAGATACTATGTTTGAGCACATTCTTTAAATGCTTTTTTATTTCATTGGCTTGTTGTGTATCTATAGATATTATGTATCTTTATACTTTTCCACAAACTCATTTGTATATTCTAGGAATTGTTTAGCATGGTTACCCTTTGGGTTTGCTTTTTTAGAGTGTGGGTGTTTCTTGGCTGTGGCTTTAATCTGGTTTTATAATTATTATTATTTGATTTCATGTATGTATTTTATATATTATATGTTTGATTTGGTTTATATACCTTTTTTAAAAAAATTACTTTAGTTTGGGCTTTGTTTTATACTTTCTTTAGACGGCAGATGCTGACACTTGGCATATCAGTAGCAGGGTCTTTATTTTATGTTTACTGGATGTAATCTTGACCAAACAGACAGTTTATGCATAATTATATTAGCTACTACTGTGTTTAAGTTTTGCTGATAGCAGAAATAAAAACTAATTTTAGCATTGTTATAAATGCATGTTTTGTAGTTGGCTTTTCGCATATAGTAAGATGATTGCTTTATGTATAATATGTGAAGGTTGTATGGTATGTTCTTTTATTAA